>MNPL01007290.1:40241-66322 GCA_002081605.1 Tropilaelaps mercedesae | reverse complement strand
GTACTCCCTCATGGCTGAGCGTTCGGCTGGCCCCGATGACGGGGCCAGCCGAACGCTCAGCCATGAGGGAGTACCGACCGCCATGACAAGCACCAGTGCCATTACCACTCCTCAAACGGCTGTTACTGCAATGCAGTGGCATTAGGACGTCGACGACGACGGCGGCGGCGGCAGTGACAACATCGCACGAATCAGAGCGACGATCCGAGTACGAGCGGAATGGCGGGGCACGACATGACGTTGGCGCTTTGTAACAAACGAATCTGGAAGAATTCCCGACTTGTCCTCGTTTGGTCTGACCAATGCCGTTGAGCCCTGCTCAGTGTCAGCGACTCGTCGCTTAGGTCACTACGCCACTCGTTAGTCGAACCGGCTAATGTCGTACGGGGAAAAAAAACTATTAGAAAGCGAGGGCGGGGAACGACAAGGTAATAATAACAGTATTAATAATAATGCAATCTCACTCGTTTGTAGCGGCAACGAAGTCGCGACGAAAACCGCCTAACGATTGACGACGGACAGGCTACGGCTATGGAGACCGTAAGGGTAACGGTCACGAAGGGCAAAGCTAGACGACAGATCGATATAGATCGAGAGAGAAAGCGAACGTAAATAACTTAGTCGCTGTGCCATCTCACACAGGTGACAGATAGGAATATAGGCTCAAAAAAGGACAACACACAGTATCGTACCGGAACCTCGCGAAGACCTCCCGATCCCGCGAAGACATCGCTCCAACATGTGTGAACGCCAATAAATCCATTAGAGTAATTACCCAGCCTGGGGAGTATCACAGTGAGTTATTCGATGTAAACTTAATGAAAATAAGTTTATTTCGTCTGTTGGATTATTTCTGTGCACTTTTCCTACGACTCGTTCTCTCGCTCTCTCGTTCTCGCTCTTTCGCGCGCGCATTTCTCTCTGTTTTTCGCTCGGGGTCGTTCAGACATTCAGAACGCATTTCTACGCGGGTACAATTGCAGTGGCCTTTTAGGCCAGCCGTTGCGGAACGGATCGATAGATCGAGGACAGGAACATGGCGGGAGCCTGCTGGCCTAATTGGTCGCTGGGAAAATACGACACAAAATGAAGGTCGTTAACGCATTATCAAGGCATCGCAATCCCTAATCTCGATGTGGAAATTTGTTGCTCGCTCCAATCCACTCTTCTTGGAAGAGGGGAACAGCCACTGGCCACAGTTGTTACTGCTGCGACTAAATAGTTTCCTTTTGAGTCCTTAAAAGTCCCTAAGTTCCTAAAAGATTTCCTTAAAGCGTGCGTAAGTACCGTAGAACCTCAGTGCAGAAATGCGTCTCACTCTAAATACGCTGTTGTCATGCATTTTGTGTCCAGCTGAAATCGGCCTCGCATCACGACCAGAATATCTTCGAATAAATGTATCCGAAAATTCCTCGGGAAGATCCCAACTGCGTTGCACAGCTGTCGGAAGGAAGCATCGCGTGATTTGTCCAAAATTTGGCCAACTGTGTCCTCGCGTTGCGCATCGATAGCGTCTGGTTATGTCTCATGTGGTATCCAGTGTGGCATGTCTAGAACATATGCGTCGTTGCTTTGAGTGTGACGCTCGCCTTTTTCGCGTGCTCTCGAAGACGGCCAAATTCGTTCGCGCCGGTCGCGACGGTCACACGCGCTCGTTACGAACACGTGCTCGTTTTAAATTGTTTTTGTATTCGCTGTCTTCGGGCCAATCTACGAATGGTCTGAAGTGTCATTGAGTTACACATTGGCGACTATAGGTACAGGCGGCCCCTTGCGCCTTTACTAAGAGTGATTTTGTGGAAATTTAATGTTATTGTGTGTGTGTGTGTGTGTGTGTGGTTGCGTGTATTCTTGATATCGTGACGTATTTAAGTAGAATGCAAACGGAAGTGCATTGACCTGTCTGGATCGACCCTGAGCGACTACATTGTCGTGTTGCATCCGACACTCATTTATTAGGTGGCCAAGATGGACCTTCTATTCTTTTAGCTAATGACGAGGTTTATTGTGCAGTTTCTTGCCAGTCACCAGAGTGGCCCGTCGCTAATTTCTAGCTATCGCGCTGAAGTCACACGGGAAACGGTCCTTTGGTTCGTTACAGCCATCGTTCGCGGCAGGGATGCCCCTTTGTGATGGCCAGGCCATACGATTCGCTCGCCGTCGCTGGATGGCCAAAAATGTGTCGACACAGGACTGTATGTCGACGATCAGCTAGAGAGAAAGAGGAAATTTTTTGCACGTTTTCTCAACGCATGTCATGTGATCGGTACTCCGACACTCGAATCAGTGAGGGGATCTCTATGAAAGCGGTCTTCGAACAAGAGTTCGTTACGAATATGTTGCGTTGCTCGATCGTAGCGAGTGGAGACTCCGGAAGGTGCAAAAATACGATACAGGCAAGGCTCACGAGATAATGCGATTAGAACGGAATAGTCGCTCATACTCGCTTCTTGTTGTGAAGTATCGGCAATTAATACGCAGTTGTATATTGCCAGTCAAACCTAGGTTCTGTTCTGGGGACCCACTCTCTAGCTGTTACAGACCCTTATACAGTTCTGCGTGGCACCGTCCAATGTTCGCAAGGCATTTATTGTGAATTACTCGTATTCCAAATACTCGACGTTACATAATTTGAACGGACGTTTGAGTGGCTCTATCGCTAGAGGCGAATAAGAACTGTTAGGTGTGAGTACAGTAACCCAGAGTTGGGAATACAGAATTTAGCCGATGCAGGTGCTAAGAATTCTGCACAACTATTAAATATCAGTTGTCTATGGCTGAGTCGGAAATTCACCTGTTTGAATTTGCCCGCCACATCCATCAATTTGACTGACTTGTTGTTATCGAACCGCGTTGAATCAAAATGAACGATTTAAAAGGCTCGTCGGATCAGATGGCGTATCACCCTTTCGTGTATTTATCATTGTCGTAGAAATGGGTTAGCGTGTGTTGTTCTCGGGCTTGCCAGTGCCCGAAATGTGGAAGCTGCAGTGTTGTCTCTCATTGTTGTCCCACTTATGGATCGATGCATTGCTTGCACGCGTGTGCGCCTACATCTGCTTAACGGACAATGGCCCAAAAGGCAGGGACAGGAAGGCCTACAGTACTGATGGTTCTACCCTGATTACCTATACTGATGGCCTACTCTGATAGCCAACAACACTGCTGGGGGAAGTTTTGTTTCCTTTGGCGGCTGGTTATATCAAACGCCGGTGCCACGTCTAAGGTAAACGGGCGCACGTGATGGCCGTATTCTTAACAGGCCTGGTCAGCCTCGATGGCGCTACGACGATGATCTCGGCTACTCGATGAAAGGCGGTAACAGGTGACGTTTTTTTTAGTGGCGCGGGTTTGTCCATATGTACCGTTATGGACTCGCAAGACGCCAAGCGTTCGTTGCCAGCCGACGTGCCTGCCATCGACACGAATGTTATCGTTGTTGTCAGTCCATTGTCTGCTCTAACCCACATTTTTCTCTATCAATTTCTCTTTCTCTCCATGTTGCTCTGTCCCTCTCGTTAAGAACATGTCTCTCAACAAGGGTATTCCGCAATAGCGAAGAGAAAGGTCAGCCGCGGTAACGGCGGCGGCTGGTGGCGTTGCTGGGTGCGCGTATTGGCCGGATAAGACAGACCGTCGCGTGCAGAAAATAGAGACGAGCACAGCATTGTGCGGATGTGTCGCTCTTCGACGGTCGCCCGAAAGCCGAGGAGCATAAGCAGAAGAGCAGGTGCCGTTATTTCGTCGCCTTCGAACATGCTGCCGGTGCCCATGTCGGCGGTGAGCTTTCGTGGACTGGTTCCGCTGGAGCGGCCCACTCCGGCAGATGAGCGAAGAACTTTTGCAGCGCTGCTTCAGTATTTCTACCAGTCCGAGAGGCGGGACACAGCGTTACGTTCTGATCGACCATAGTGAATCTAGAGCGCGCCGGTGTTGTGGGTTGATGCTGTTATGTTGCCGAACTTCGTAGCTTAACTTGTGGACGCAACGTTGCTCGGAACAAGACAGCTAGCGCAACGAAAAACACTGCGGAAAGAGCACCTACTTGGTGTGCTTCTTTCGGCAGAACGTGTATTTCCCAGAACAGTAACGAATAATTTACCTGCATCATTGGTAGCATTAGTTCTTGGCTATGATGGTCATGTGACTTTATATATATATATATGTATATAAAAAGAAACTTTGTGCAGTTTTTTATAAGTGATAGAGCTTTTGTGACCGCTTTGTCGCTGCCGTTTAGATATCTTTCTTTTTTTTATCAATAGGTCGTCTTCAAAGGCCAAAGCGAAGCAAGCAAGTATTGTGAAAGTTCATCTTGAAGCTCTCGTTGATAGCAACGCAGTACCAGAAAAGTCATATCAACGCACGCAATTACACCCATAGAAAATAGAACAGCACCATTTGAAGGGGAGCAGAGTTTCCAGATTTACCTGGATGGGTCTACGTGCCAGGGCACCTAAGTTGGCAGACTAAGACAGATAGTTAATAATTCATAGGTAACGAGTATGCAAGGTAAAACCGTTCCGTACATTGGGTCAGCGATATAGTCAATTTCGGCATAGCCTTACGTCACGCCTTACTACCTTAATCAAGCCTTTGATCGCGAAAGGGTGGATATATCCCATACGATTCTTCAGGAAACCGGAGATCTTGAGTGAGTCAACTTGTGAATTATTAGGCACGCTGGAAACGGCAAGAGGGAAATGGTTATGCACATTTTGATACTTTCAATCGCAACAGCATGACGTTTTCGTGTATTTTCGAAATTAACAAAATCCGAGTCTAATGCAACAGCAATTATATGGCAATTATATATAACAACTAGCAATTATATGGCTTTGTTTTTTGTTAAATTGAAGTGTTTAGCTAGAGGAAAACAGTGGCTGAGTTCATGTGCTGAATAAAGCTTAGGTTGGCTGTTACGTCAACTCTGTGGATTTAGACCTGGGAGTATTCTGAACAGGTTGCGCCTGCCGTCGAGGAAAAATGGGGAGAATTGACAGTTAGTGTATTGGATCATTGAATGGGTGGTACGCTGGCTTCTAGACCACTGTGATTGTTCTGCCTTCCGTGAGAATATTTCCAATTGATAAGAACGGTGAGTTTCAGTACTTGTTGTTTTACGATTGTGATACGATCGTTTTATCGCGGTTTTAGCGGGTTTTATTCAACATTTTTAATTAAAGTGTGAATGCTCCCTTTTTGCATGCATAGGTGCATTATCTACGAAAGCCGTAGGGGTTTGTTGAATCCAGCTGCCATGAAAAACGTACAGAGTAGGCGTTGGAAAACATTTGATCCAAACCGACGGCCGAACCCCGGGGTTTGCCCTAAGGATTACCCCGTCTGTGTCCTGTTGAGCATTCCAATACGGCGGACAAACTTACCCGAAACTTTCCACATTGTGTGACCAAACTACCAGGAACATCTTTATCGCATTGTTCTCAAAAGATGAGCCCGTCATTAGCCGAAGGAAAAATGTGCGCTATCTACCAAAACAGTCACTTATCGAGACGTTAGTTAGTTGCAATAGGGGGATTTAGGAAGTTCGCTCGCCTAAAAAATCCGCACAACAGCCTAAGGCTAGACTTCAGGACTGCCTCATACAGAGTCGAAATTGGCCCTAAGCTATATTCCACGAACGTCCTAATAACATGATCACTCACTGGGACAATAGCTGGATTTACAACTTAGTGTTGGTCTGGGTGTAAGCGTGCTCGACTAAGTGAAGGTCTAGACTAACACTCTGGCCATCTGCAGGTGAACATCAGCGCAGGGATGGGTTTATGTCAACAGTGTGTTAACCTCAGTGGTGTATAATCGAGTAATTCCATTGGCCAGCATGTCTGTACAGGCAGTGACGCTAACCTAAGCCGGATTCATGAACTGGGCGTCGTTTCGTACCTTGAAACTAACGGACGCTTCTGTTTTCTTTTTACCTTTCTTTTATCAAGCAACTGTCGCAGGCATGAGGCGTCCAAACAGGCTGCAGAATGTATTTCCCATTCTCAGGCCATTAGGGTACGTGGGTGCGCAAGTAATGGCATTTCACTGGTAGACGAGCGTTTTCGCAAAGCTTGATGGAAATCGTTCCGCAGTTGATGCTGGCTAACGATTGCTGGTCGCAGAAGTTTGCACTGGGCAGTGACCTGTCCTCATCCTCCTTCGTGTGCCTGCTGCGGCCCAGTAGTTCGTACCACTACGGCAGAGTTTTAAGAAGGGAGTATGTTTCCATCGTCGTTTCCCCTCACGGAGCCTTGTCCGTATACGACGGTGCCTGTATTTGATCCACTCTCGCCCGGTCTCCATGAGAGCATTAGGGCGCGCTACCAGACCCCGTGACCGAGGCGGTTTCGTAAGAGGACAACGAGCCGGTTCAGAGCGGCCAAGCGTTGTTACTCTCTCTGATATTATTCACCACAACCGCGGCTCGAAGTACACCACTCAGTGAAGTAAATCGCGACTGATGCCTTTGTGCTCGCGCTCGCCTCGAGGGCTAAAATTCGGGGCTTCAAGATGTAGAGTCGTTGTTTTTACCCAGCAGGGCTCACCCACAGGAAACGCCATACAGAGCACCCAGGAATCCGCTTAGGAACTCAAGTCGTGCGTTCTTAAGCCGAACTTACCAGATCCGGCGATACGAAAAACAGGATGAATGTAATATAGGAATTGCTATATATACATATATAATTAATACATAGTGTTCATCTGATGGGGAAACTTATTAAAAAATCAAAATGGTTTTCTTGTGATGAGGTCACAGCGTTTGACTTCATAGGAACGGAACCGATGTTGAAGGCGAGAACCGCCTAATAACTAATGCGACTATATGAAGCTACTAAAGCTAAGCAGGTGGCGTTGATACTGGGTATGAGAAACGCTGAGTATGACAAATGTTTCACAGGATCGACCGTCGAGGTGAAAAACTACTTTTGACAAAATACGAAGTGATCTTGAGTTGGCTCATGAGGAGTGGCCAGCGTTGATGAAGCGATGCGCCAATGAATTAACTCCGATGAATGTTCTGACATGAATGAAAACAGGTACAGATTAGGGTTGCAGACGGAGGTAGTCGTCGTCCTATGGATGTATAGAGAATGACAACGAAATTCAGAGTTACTGTTTTGAGACAAACCCTCATCCTTATGATTATTTTTCTAGGTGAAAGCTATGTGTAAATTATATGGCGCACCGTACCTTGCCTTCCGAGGCTGGGTGTTACCCTGGCGTGTCAACGTGTGAAATTACACAGGCTTCAACATTCCGAAATAGGCCCTATCAAAATAAAATTGAATATTCACCTATGTTTTATTATTATACCCTCCAGGTTAGCGACATCATTCTGTTGAAACAAACATCAGCATACAATTTTTCCGCTTTTGCTTTTTCTTGCACTAACTTTTTGAGGGAATTTCTCTCCCAGAAGCAAGGCGTCAGCTATCAGATGTCCAATTCTTCTTAGTCGGAATTGGTAGAGAGCTTTCTCTTTTGGTGAATTAGTTCGTAATAGACGTGTATCATGGTAGTATTTTTGCTGATCGCATTAGGGGGGCGGTCGATCTACAGTGGTGGGCAACGACCAAAATAACTCGGTCGTAGCTTAATTATTTTAGTTTTTGTTTTAATCAAGCACGCGCGTTTTAGACCTGCTAGCTCGAGATAGGTTTTTACTGTGAGTTGGGGAGTCGCTTGGCTTTCGCCTCGCTTTGGAGACGGCGGAATCTCTATAGCGTCACATGCAGTCATTAACTGACTGTTCGAAACTTGTTCGTTACACGCCGGCACCGTTGACACCAAAGACGAAGCGACACCATTGAATAACATCCGATGCTAGCGGACGATAAGTAATTACTAGAACAGACCCGTATAACTCTTTAGAACAAACGTCTTCTACAGCTATTTCAAAAACAGACTTGAGAAATACTCGTAGCGGCAACTACTGTTAGTACGAGTGTTGTTAACAGCACCACAAACAAAAGCTTAGCGACGACATTTTGTTGTAGACGATTGACAACAGAAGATCATGGCGCGTAACATACGGTCGAACAAAATGTCACCTCCCCTCCCTGTCACAGCGATACTGCGACTTGTATCTTTATGGTACCTCATGTGTTTTTTCTTGGACGCTCTAGCGATTGGCTTTAACCGATGTGTTCTTGCGTGGGAACTTAGACATGTAAAATAGAATGTGTTGCCTACGGCGAGTACTCAAGCTAGAAGTAAGTTTGGCTCGTATGACAGCTACAATTAACAAAGAATGCGTTATTGATTCGTAGTGTGCGTTCTCCAAATATGGCTGGTGTACGGCTAGGACGGTGGAACTAGCAGAGCACATTGCGGTAAGGGTGAAGTTCTACAGAGCTCTGTCAAGCATAGTCCATGTGTGTCTGTGCGTTGTATCAGGTATGCGACACATGATAGGAGATAGGCGATGTGTGCTTATCGGCATACAGTCGGAAGCTGGTTATTGCTTCAGGCAGGCCACTGTGTAATGGTGCTCTAGCAGGTATGTGAGAGTGACTGGTAAATATGTGCGTTTCTTTGTGATCGAAGCGTGGTCATGTTTGTTAAACGCCATTAAACATTAAGCTAGCGGCGATACTCAGTACATTTCAAGGCACTTTGGTGCTTCGTGTGACGCTTAATAGACGCACTAACTCGATGTTTGCAGTTTGAAAATTGCCGATGAATGGTTTACATACAGACGGGCCAGAATTAATCCACCGGGTTAACAACTGCTGAATCAAAACAATTTGTTCGAACATGACGCGCTACTCTCACACACACACACACACATGAGAAAAACCTCTCATATGTGTTTTTCTCATGTGTGTCATACAGTTAAAATGCATGTTATTAATAGCCTTAGAAAAGTGCTTAATCAGTTTTGCGTTTCAATCGCTTTCACGTCACCACAAGCTCGAATTGGTGGAACTCGTTCGTAATTCGCTATTTCACTAGACGGCACGAACGACTTTCGTATACCGAACATGTTTGATTCTCTCTCCCGTGCATATAAAGGATTCGTTGCTTTCCTCATCCATTGGTTAAACAAACAGTGGTCTTTTCGGTGCCGTCTTTCGATCGTCTTTGTTGTTGTCATTTTTCATCCGTCCGCGTTCACTTTACGGCCGCTACCATCGGCTCGCGTCTGCGTTCTCAATGTCGTCTGCCGTCGCGCTCCCATCAGTCGGTTATTGTTGTAATTACTGAGACGTCTTGCCGTCGATGATATTAATAATTTGCGTGGATGAGGATCGAGTCTAGCCGCTTCTGTTCTTCATGCGCGTTTCCTATACACTGGCTCGGCAGTATCCAGTACTCAAGATTATACCAAGGGAAATAGACAGTGGTTGAATTGCGAATGTCGGAGTGCAGTTCTCAGTAACGGGTGGGCATAATTAGAAGCGTTGCGGGCGTCGTTCTGAGTATGAGGGAAGAGGGCCTGTAGAAATGGCGGGGACGAATGGCTTTGGTCGTGGCGTAAAATCTAAAATGCCGGACGTTGGTGGGATGCGAACGGACTAAGGAACCAAGCGCTTAGGGTTAATGGATTCATTGAATTGGGATCAGCTCAGGTCCCACGAAAGCTACGCAGATTAGTTTTGCATAAATAAGTATGATAATGAGACGGTGATATGAGGGGCGGCAACTGAAGGGATTTGGGGAGATTTCGAGCAGAAGATGGTCATGCAAGCAAGCAGGAGAGCGGAAATAAACAGCCAGAATCGCTGAGAACGTAGGGCAATGACGTTATATGCTAGGCCGCTCGTGTAGCTGATACGTATTAAATAATTAGTCTAGCAACAGCAGACTGTTTGGTTTCATGAGGATTAAGTTAATGTTTCTCGCGTCACTTCTCTATAGGATAAAAATGAACGCATTCTTGAATGCAGTTCGTCGTGGCCGCAAGAGTGACTTTCAACTAGAATAGGAATTTTATTAAATCGTCCAAATCGAACTGTTCCCACCTCAGCATTGCGAACTATATCTGCCTGCCGAAATGCCAATGATCATATACATTTATAAAAAAAACCTATTTTTTCAAACAGCCTCGATATACCATTGTCCTTCGATATAGAGGGGATCATTATATGTTCAACTCATTGTCAGAACAAAAAACGAACGTTTTCCGCGGAAAAATTTCCTATCGACGATTTTTGGTGTACACTTGTGTGCCTGTGGCCAGTGGAAAGCGATGTGTTTTTACGGTGAATTGAAGCATTAGGTGGCTTTTAGTTTTACTGTACCGCAAGGGCACCGACATTTTGCACGGATGATTGGCGCACGGTTGCGCCTTCAGCGCACCTGGCGCGCTACACTCAATCAAAATGATGTGCTTTTCTTTTGCGAATAACAAAAAAAAACTACCTTGATCTTCTTCTCCTGCCCATGGCCAGCAAAGAGGGAAGCTCATTTGTGGAGATCTACGACCCTTTCCGACAGACATAACGAAAGCTGCGTTTTTCTTCTCTTCGACGGACTGACGGAAGGAAGAGCCGGATTTTCTGTCCGTAATGCTCTGCCCTTCACTGACGCAATCGAGCAAACGCGTCGCGTTGCTGCATTCGACGAAACACACCCACCCGACCAGACGGAACGAGATGGAATATCGGCCGTTCGAAAGGGAACGGATCGTTGTTGTCATGCTATGTAATTAATTTCTCTGCGCCACCAACACCGGACCTGTTTCAGAAGTCGAGCTGTGGGTCTTCTCATTCTCTTTCTGTCCCTCGACATGAACAACCGTAGAGCAGAAATAGTCGATTTGTGAATCAAAATGTTGATTGGGTCATTTTGACATGCACGTCATAGACCTCCTCTGCAGATAAGCATGATGACAGCTTGACTACTGGTGCAGCCGCACAACAGCCCCGCCTGGCGTACTAAATTGAGTCAAGAAACAAATCTGACGAGTAACAGTAACTAAGCAGAAGCGAGCAGTACAAGCCAACGGGTCGTAGATTTCCTATATAGAACATATTACAGCCACTCTTCAATCGTTGGGTGCATTGGGCTAGCCGTCACTCCCAATCGCGCGCTGCACACGGTGGTCATCTGTATCCCGCGACCGTTTTCTGAGCAGCTCTAAACGGCGAACGCGTGCGTGCGTGCGGTACAGACACAAGCATCAGCGTCGACAGCAACCATTGCTCAATCAATGATTGGTGTACGGTGTTGTCATCGTTCGTGTGTCGACGGGAAATCCTGCTTGGAAATGTACAGTGAAAATAGCAGTCGGAATCGACTGGAAGAGTCTCCATAGACTTTAACGTCGTCGTCCAACACATTCGTTTGTTCATTACGGACGTTTGTCGGCGTCTTGGTACGTAATAATTTTCGTATGGGAGAAGTGAGGTCCACGCGCGTGGCTGGAAACGCGCACCGCCTACGGCCAGCCACAGCCGTTGACGGCATTGTTATTTACGCATAGATTTAGCATTTGCATACGTTATTCACGCGCTGGCTGCTGGTCAGCTGACTGTGTGTGTGTCTACAGTGTAAATTCATGTTTATACTGTTGCTTTTTATCTTTCATCGCATAGGTAGCGGGCAGATAAACACGCTGCGATAACGAGATAATGAGCCGTACAAATTCTGCGCTGACATATCTAACAGGAATTAATCAGCGCGACAGCAGTTAGTCCGGGAACAGTGGATTCGTGGAGAAAATTGTTTTTTTTCAACGCCTGGATGTAGGCTAAACAACTGAAGGACGCAAATACGTCCTACTGTTTTTCGTAATAGACTTCGCGACATTCGCGCGCGACATTCTTCTAGATATTCGCGTAATGCTTTGCCGATTCGGTGGTGACCGCACCATTTCGGTTGACCGATCGACGACTTTCGCGGACTTTATGGGCGGAAAAAGTTCGTTTTTTCTCTGTCGTTCGACTGACCCTCGGGTAACAGACACAAACGTCGTTGCACGGGCGGGTGGCTACGGATCTGGTTTATGTACTTGTGTGACCGTATGGTCGTGCGTTGCGACGCTCGAATAAATCAGCGACGTCCTTTCGAATAAATCTTGATTTACTCATCTACGAAATTATACCAGGACGGGGAGCTGGAGAGAGCCAAAGAGTGAACGAAATGCATGTAACTGAATGTCGTATGATAGCCTAAATTGTCCTACGATGCTCCCTGAGGCATGAGAAGCACCAATTTTTTTCGATCTTAGGATTGGCGACGGTGAAAAGGCTTACCTTTAGCCAGGAAAAATCTCCTCACTCATAAGAACAGTGCTATGCAAATACAGTTCGAGGCCTGCTTTGCGTTCCGCTATTCTTCTAAATTTTGTCGCTTCTGTAGAACAGCCGGTAGGCGCACCGAGGTGAAATTGTAACCTATTTTATGGTGACACTCCGTCCGTTAAGCACTTCCTCAGCGGACGGTCGTCATCAACTGAAGAGAACGTAGAAGCCAATAATGTTATTCATGTATTTTAACAGAATTGCCACAGTATTACCGATCAATTGAGGCTGACATTTTTTTAACAGACCTGCAAAGCTCACTAGTTGACACGCACTGTGTGGAAGTGAACAACTAGCGTACGTATATATATATATATATATATATATATATATATATATAGCCCAGATATATCAGGATGACATGTTTTATAACATTAATGTTTGTAAGAATTCGGTGTTGTCTCTTCGAAGGCATATCTAAGCGCTGTAGGCCTGAAGGCTGTCTGAACAACTTTCTTTTTCACACATTCGCAATTTCTCCTCATCCGGGTGAGTTTAGCAGAGCCAAGAAAAAACCATCGCTTTGTTTGAACTGTGGCACTCTGCTTTGCCACAACCTATAGCTACGTATCCTGCCGTGTTCATGCGTCTCCCCATGGCCTGCGCACGATACAAAAGGTTATCCACCAGGGTAGGATGGCTCCCGGCGAAACGAAACAATAATCGCGGTCCTGCAGGAAGTTAGCCATATTTGGTCTGCTCGCGTGAATTAGGCTACATCGACTCGACAAAGAGGAATGCTTCAGAACGACGCAGCCGGACCGGCGGGGGGGCCTTTCTGTCTGCGGAAGGCGACGGTGATGGCTCATGCATTGGAGGTGGCCTGCTCGAAGGGAGAGATGCAACGTTTGCTCTCAGTGAGTGAAAGCTGTATTCCGTTAAGGGTCGCCACTCACACTTATTTCGCTATTTCGGTTCGGCGACGAGGCGGGCGCTGACATTAGCTAGCCGGCACGCGCCGTTCGCTAGAAGATACCGGTAGAACGTGTGGTGGAGGATGCCGGGTTAAGTAAATCACTTTTGGACTGACGAATCAGCAGCGTGGGACGTATGCATTTGCAGAGGCGCATGCGTCTGCAGCGTCTTTGGCATATGCTATGACAAGACGAACTGGCTCAATGTTTTCCTTTTTCGAATGTCAATGTTTGTCGGGCGTCAGTGTTTAGAATATGCGCATTATCCCACTTCGAGTGCAAGCACTATAGCATTCGTTTTGTGCATTCGTATGCATTTAGTGTTGCCTCTCGGACAGCGTAATTGAATCACGCTGCGTTTCGATAGCTCCTCCGGAAGGTCCCGATGTGTATTTGAGCGTCCGTGACAGCTTGCACGCTCTCGCTAGAAATGTGCCGTAGTCTTCTTGTTCGGGAAGAGCCACGTTGTGTACCTCGCCGTCAGAGTTACGCTCGGGGGCCGTCTCCCAGTTGGTTTTCCAGGTGGTCGTATTTTCTGCCAGCGGACGTCCTCATTTCAAATGTATTTCTTCGCTTCTTCGGCCAATTGGAGTTGGTAAAGAGACTCTTTTTTCCAAACTGCAGTTCATCTTAATGTCATCGCGATTCGAGTGTCGCTTATGTTGCTGTGTCTTTTTGTACGATTTCTTTTGCGCCGATAATCATGAAGGTAGCGCCAGTGTTAGTGGATGAAAAAGCTGACAGTTGGGACGTATAACTGGAGATTGTCTGTCGTAAATACTGTCACTACTGTTCCAGTAAGTCGTTCTTTTTCGCATAACGAATGGAATAATTCTCGTAAGCAAACAACGAATGACGAAATGACAGGACCGAAAATGGTCGCTTGCGCGGTGGGGATTTCAGCCCTAACAACGACATGTTTGTTCAGGAGGGGTAGAAGTCTGTGCCTCGAGAATTTGTTCAGATGATTATATATCCTCGGTGTATGTACAGGTGTTAGCAAGGGTTCTCTGAGCTATTTTTCTAGATCTCTTAAACCCAAACCTTCCATATAGGAAAGGATTTCGTCTTGCACCCTAAAACGGCGCTTTACTCTCTAGTAATAGCACACAGATTGCTAGAAAGTTAAGATGTGCTGTATTTCCCTTATCAGACAGTCCGAACAAAACGCATCCGACGAGGCAACGCCCGGCAACGCGTCAGTTCCGATGACATCGATTTCTGTAGCCAACAGAATTATTTGGAGAGCCCTTTTCGCTGGAATTGTACTTTATTACTGAGGTTGTTGGGCCGGTTATGAAAGCTTTGAAAGATTGTATCCTAGTTTAGTGAATGTTCATGGGATTCTATTATTAGTCTAGATGTTGCTTGTATTGAAGCCCTTCATTTTGCCCTTGGCAGGTGCACAAGATTCTCAGCTAGATAGGCTAATGAGAACATTGTGAGGCTATAAGCGATTCGAAAACTGTCAACTCTGAGATGTCGTAGAGATATTATTGATATGCTAGTTAGTTTTAAAATACATACATCGAAAGGAATGACCAAAAGCTCGTATTGCCCCCTCAGGTCGCACAAATAATTCCTGAGTACATCAGAAGATATTCTACCAAGTTTCATTCGAGTTACAGATATTACCCTCTCAGCCTTCAACAGGATAACATTTTTCTACTTTATTTCTCTCCAATGTCGGGACTGAAATATTTTGTGATCTGTGTTCGAACGTGCTGTAGGATGCCGTTGCGCTTATCCACGTGGGTGGTCAGCGAAGCACAAGCAGGGCCTGGATCACCTGTTCACATTTCGTTAGTTGTGTAGTAGAGACTTAGCAAAATCGTGGAACCCATCAAGCATCTGCGCTGCGAAGTTCAACCACATTCAGTGCGAAACAAAGCAGGCTCGCTTTTCTTCGTTTGATATATTTATATATTTTTTGGATGAGGCGTTTGTATGGACGCAGCCTTAGTGATATTGGCAGTTGGCATCCGATTCTGTTGTACTCCTGTAAAAAAATGTTTCGTTGCCTTTCGTTCGTTTATTGCCACCGATACAGAAGTCGTGTCAATGTAGAAACGAATTACTTTTCGGGTTCTTTGTTGAAACAGGAATAACAACGGAGAGAAGATTATCGGTGATAGATATCGCTAAACTACAGCTATAATGCGTCACGCGCTTTGTGTGCCGCTCACCACCAAAGCTTGCATCGGGGGACAGACATCATTTCGGCGTTGTAAAAGAGAATCAACTGACGTTGCCTATTGGGAAGAAATCGAATGGTTTTACCAATCAGACCTAAGCTTAGTACCTGGAGGGGCCATGTTCAATAGCTGCCCAACAGTCATTTTTCTGCATTTTGACACTGCCAAGGAGCGGAAAATGTCGTCCATTTTGCATTTCCCGATAGTCGCTCGAGTCCCGATCGAGAACAATGAAGATTGGACATGTTAGCGGCATACCTTTGGTTTTGAGGTGGTCACACGTAGCAATTGTTCGAGGGCATTTGCTGAAACTCCATCCTTTCTGGATGCGTCGGGCGGCAGGTCGAGTCGATTGGGCATTATATATTCAACAGCATAATCTCAGGTCCTTCACGGCCCCGTTACTCCACATTGAACGACTTTTTGTTCCGCCGGCCCGTTTTGGGCAGACCTTGGCCGTTAAATATCGTGGCAACGCAGAGCATTTCTCTCCTCTTCCAGCTTGTCTATTTCAGCTATTTCCAATTATAGTGTTTGTCCGCACGGTACTACTTTATCGGCTCAGTTATGCGCTAGGCCGTGTCATGATGCTCTGAGAGATGCTGTGGTCCCCGGGGGAGGAGTGTTATTGGTAAGGGTAGGGCTACGGTGGTGGTCGGTCTAGTTAAGCTGGTTGGCCAGGCTGTTGGCTAAGGTCTCTTCAGATCCAATCTAGCTTCTTATCGTGGTCTTATTTCTCCCATTATACTTTGCCTTTTTCTCCCTTTCCTTCTCTTTGGTATTTTTTCCTCTGGCCCCCTCCCTAGGGGGGCCCTATCTCTCCATTACTCCTGCGTGTCTTTCGTGCCATTCGTGGCCTGCCCCCTCCTGCCGCCGACGAAGTGGCTAAAAATAGGAGACGACTACGAGAACGCAGGCTCACTCGAGTGTAGGCCCGTCGACACGCTGTAGGGCCTGGGTGGGTCCGCGGTGGTCTGCCAGAGTCCGCCTAGATTTGAGTCTGTCTCCGGTAAGTCGTTCAGTGCGATTTGAATAGCGCCACGACCACGAACGGATATGACCACGACCAGAATATGACCAGCAACGCACGTCGGTTCGCATTGCGCTGAAATCCGCTTTTTAGGAGGACCGCTTTAAGGGGACGTACGGAGCGGTTACTAGCAGAGGTGCGATCGACGAGCGGGCGGAGAGCGCGGTACGTTTCGGTCGGTGCAACCACAGCCGGAGCTCGAGCTCCATCGCCGCCCACCGACTATTGCCCACTCATGACAGGACCAACCTTCGTCCAAAATTGCAATAAGACCGCCGGAAGTAACCTTGTCCAGCCCAGCGTAACGACCTTGACACGACGAGCGCTACGATACACATAATGAAACAGCCTACTGAACCCGTGCGGAGATATCTCGCCGCGGCGACTGCACGGCAGTCGGCCATGGCGTGAATGAGACGTGGAGAGTGTCCGACCCTTGCGTGTTACTGGGTCAGTCGTATAGACGTCAACGGCGTGGAAAGTGGCTGGCCGAATGGGGCGTTGGCAAACCACCGAGAGTAGGGAACTGTCTGGAAAAGTGAGTGGATACGCGCACTGGTCGGTTTGTTGATTCATCAGTGTTGATCAATAGCGTAGCTGGATAGAATGGACGGAAGCGGGGAGGTCATATGCGAGATGCATGTCACTAGTAGTAGTAGGTAGTTATAGTAGTAGTAGTTGTTGTTGTTGCAGTAGTAGTAGTACTAGTCGCCTCAGGTGTCTAATTAATGTTTTTGGGCTATTTTTTCGTAGCACGTGTACAGCGGCAACGCTTGTATTTGATAGATGCAGCGGTGATTGGCGATGATAGCCAGTGTCAGTTTACCTGCATCGCCATGGTGACGTTCTCGCTGTCTCTCTCCCACTTTGACAACTTTTTTGGGTACTAGAGAAAGCTCAAAGAAACCTATCTCGTGTTAGAGTAATGTTTGAGTTGTCCAACGTTGACGCGATTCGTCGTATGATTTGTCATAATCGCGAGAGATGCCATACCAAGTCACATCAGGCAATACATGCTCTGACAAGGTTTCTCACGAAAAATCCAATGTTCATATCAACTTTATTTCTTTTACAAGGATAAGTGGTCCTAACATGTAAATTAGCTATTGTTTTTCTTGCTTGCGCGGCCTAAATGAAATATAATCGTTAAGTTTTCAAATTACCAGCACAGTTTTCGAGGGAATTGTCCTAAAATCCCGTACATACTTAAGTCAAAGTGCAAAGTCCGCTTTACCTCAAACAGTCGAACATGCTTTTGTCAACAGGGATGCTATGTAGAGTCTACACATGCGAGACCCCTCATTAGTGGACAGACACAAAAATGGCCGTGACTTCGGCCTTGTATGTGGCCGTCAACTCGACCTAATCATGATATCGGCTTACGCCTGCCTGTTGGGGCCGTCCGCTGTCATGGTCAGCCGTGGTTGACATGAACGGCGACTTGGCACAGATGATTATCAGGTCCGCTTGCACTCACCGAATGGGGCAGACAATTGCCTGCTATCGATGGTATACAATTGTTAGTACGATGCTTTTCAAAAAAAGGGCTTGAAATTTAAGAAAGATTATTGTTTACCTTTTCCAAAGTTGAATGTATTAATGGCATTATAATACATTGAAAGTATGGCAGTTATTATTATTATTATTGCTAATATTATTATGGTTATTATTATTATTATTTTTGCCGTTGTTCATCATGTTTTGTTAGATTCTATGTGGTGTTGTCTCACTGGTAGATTTCCGCAGTTCGTTTTTCGTTGAGTGCTTCTCATTTACCAAAGGGTCAACTTTCTCACGCAAATCATCGGCATAGGCACTGTGCTTATTGGGTGACGATTCAACATAGAAAAGGGAACGAACAGACTCACCTTTTAAATCTACCAATTGACCTTGCTGTTGTCATTGCCCATGAAAGTGAACTATACGCACACACACACGCACCTATATATATATATATATGTATATGTCTACTGGCGTATATCCATAATGTCATGGCTACCCAGCCAAGGGAACCACCCAAATGTTGAGTACGTACTTTCTCATTTTGGCCTTTTCAAAAGCGTTTCCGTTTTAACGTTCAGTAGTGCAGACAGTTTTCCACCCGACAGGAACGTTCCGTTGGTCACACTTTCAGAAAAAAAATGACATTATCAAATGATTAAGACTTGTCTCATCCATTGTTCTGTTCAAGGGCGTTCTTATCAGGGCAATTCGCCGTGCGGCCGTGGTGTCGCTCCAGAATGCTAAGCCACCTTCCAGTGCTGCGGCCACCCTTGAAATTCCATTAAACGCGTCATACCCACGCCCTCATTGGCGCTTGAGTTGGAGCTGCTACGAAATCGCGTTTGTTTAACGGCCTAAAATATCCAGGTTGGCCGACGAGCCCCATCTGGAAAGCGCTTAGCGAAAACTCGTGCAAGAAAAACGCCGATTTGTAGCACGAACCGTGGGAAAACGCGGCAGACGCACGGCGGCGATCTGCTTCGCGGCGGTGGGGTTCTCCCAACGCACAAGGAGGACCTTCTGTAGGCGTGAACGAACATGTTAAATTGCGTACCTCTGATTTGTATGGCAAATATAACGCAGATACTGGAACTGGTCCTCTGACGGATTCAGTATTGGCCGCTATTTATAATGCATGGAATTAGATTTCCTAATGTTGTGTTAGTTGAGAGCGTTTGACAGAAGCTATGGCTATCGATTGACGTTGCCGGGCAGAAGCTGCCAAGCAGTGACAGGCAGCTCGACGGTCGTTGTAACGTGCACAGGAGTGCGCATCAAATATGTACGATACGTTATTAATTTCATCTACGTGATCGTTATTAAGCGCCGGTAGCTATACACGTTCAGTGTTAGGCTTTTTCATTCCTGCAGCGAATCTCATTGGTACTGACGTGCCTAACAACCGTGTCCGACAACAGCAAAACTCTCAGTGGGAACCGCTGTGGTGAAGTTACCTCAATACTTCCACATAGGGTCACGTTTGTATAGGCTGTGCGTAAACAAGGCCCCTCGCAGACGTAGCCTATTAAGATCTAGGCGGGGTCATGCATAATCCGACTAGCGGCTGGTTGGTATATCGATGCTTCACCATGTTCTTGAAGGAAAGAAGAGGACATTCTCAAAGGAAAATATAGTCGGTTGCTCCAAACAGCAGCATTAGCAGAATAAGAGCATGGTCTGCTGATGTTTGTCACGGAGCGGGTCGCATCCGGTTGGGTCGCATGGGTTGATTTCAGTTAAACAATACCCATAATTCAACCAATCTCTTACCCTTTCATTTATGTCGCTCTGTTGGTGCAGTCGCCGGGCATTAGCGTTGTTTTCTAATTAACAAACTTAAACCTAACCAAGGGATACATCTGATGTATGATATTATCGAGTACATCCTGTTGAAGTGCGTCAAGGGTGTTCGATAGGTGCCTTTGGCTCGTATGGACGCCATAGCACTAAGAAGAAGTGATTTAGCTTTTCTTGGCCGGTTGTTCACTGCTAATACGCGAATGGCCAAACAGTTTCGGAAATAACACGTGCGACTTGCAAAGCATTTTCGTGTAGACGCACTGGCCGAATTAGTTCTAGAGGGATATAGGTGGATATAACAGGGGGAAGCGTGTTTGGCGGTCGTGTCGTTCAGCCGTTTGGCAAAAACAATTGACGGGATGGCGTGTGTTAGGCCGTATACTTTTGATATGGAAACAAGCAGGTTTGACACGTTAGGAGGGATGCCTGGAACAATATCAGCTAGCAGCTGATACACTGGCAGAACTGCGATGATAATGGCTGAAGTGGTGGTGCACGTCATATGACGTCGCCCACGGGAAAAAATGCTCTGCCATTGGTTTGGTCAGGTAACCGGCATGACGCAGTTCCCGCTGCAGGACACGCGCGATCGATACGCGCGAATCAACTCCCATGAGACCGACGAGTGTAACTGCAGTAAACGTTCTACTCCCGACGAAGTTCTTTGTTCATTGTTGGGGGAGACCCCAGACGATGGGTCCTCGCTTGACCGATGGTTCGGCTGACTGCCAAATCGGACAGGACGTCATGTCATAAAGATGTTTATCATCGCATTTTCCCGACTGACGCAATCCGAGAAACTGAACTCTCGGACGTCGGTGCCTTTCAGGCTGTGGAAGTAATGATGAACCGTGCCAAGGACCAGAGGGGTCTCGATGACCTGGAGCTGTCTCACGTCAAACTGGGTGAATCTTTTGGGGGAAGACATGGGTGGAGGAGAAGAAGGAAGTGTACAGATGCATCAGAGTTTGACTAACAGAGGGTGGACTGGCTGAAAATGTTCCGCCCACAAACAAAGCTTATGTCGAGTACGAGGAGTATGTGCTTAAAGCTTAAACCGTCCGTTTTGAGTCGCGAACCCCCCAGACGGTCCACAGAGGCTCGACGAGGCTGCCGCCCGGTAATGGACATGAAGTAGCTAGTTCTTAGCAAGGGACAGATCATGCCTCTCATTCGACTTTAGCAAAAAGACCGACTCGTAGAGGACGTATATACGAAACTTGTTTGCTTTATAATTCATGCTTGATGCAGTTTAATGCGGATATAAGAGTTGTTTAATAGTTTAACAACTGAATGAGAATGGAAAAGTAAAATAAACATATATATATATATATATATGCCTCCCAGATATCTGCGATCTTCTGGGTTGAAGCAGACAGCTTGCGGTTAACCAATGCACGAAAATATCCTAGGTGTCAGATACGGCTCTTAGCACCGTTCCCACGCATCCGTCTAGCTATTCGGAGTGAGTCAGCTTCGAAGGAAAAACAGCAACAATGCTGCACTGACACCACAACTCTTACTCTAAATAAATAACTCCTGTTAACTCATTCAGGATCTACAACGTCTCCTCGAAGTAAGTTAAACTCTGTTAGTCTGAGGGTTAGCAATTTCACGGCAGATCGTCCCCAGCCCATTGGTAACGTTAGGGATTTGTAGATGGATAACCAATGTCTCGCAATTCGTCTGACATAGCATGATTCGAAACGACTGAAAAACTGGCAATTGATAGAAAACATTAAATTGTGAAGCTAATGAGTATTACGTTTTATAATGTCATAAAGTACTAGTGTCGAAATAGGCGTATACTTATTATGAAGTTATAGAGGAGGAGGTGCAATACGACAAAGATTGGCTGTCGAACATAACATTTCTCTTTGACATGGTGAGACAGAACACGCCCAAGCGTGTGGCTTGCTTGGAAAAACTAGCCATAAATTCCATTTCAAAGTCTGTATTGTAGCGCCGTACACGAAGATAATAAGATTGATTCGATGCGGTGCAGAGTGATCATATCAGCGTATGAAGCGTTATAAACTAAAACGAAGATGTTCGCAGCACAGTAACAGCAGTTTTGAAGATCCCCAGAAAAATTTAGATTTTAGCGTACGTGCCTAGACGAATCTGCCACATTGTATCTAAGCAGAAGAGTAGGACGTCCATTTCGTTTTCTCAAACTTAATTACTTTTAATGGCCTTCCAGTATGCCTTTCCGATTTCCTTCGGATGCACCGGCTAAGGGCGGACACGCCATTCTTGAAAAATTTTGTCGCCAGATTTCAAATCACTTCGGCAGCCCTCGACACGGAACGCTGCAGGCAAGTCCTCGCCATGGGACTACGGTGGAGGAAATTCTCTTTCTCCGAACCGTTGAAATTGTACATAACAAAAGCAGTGATAAATAGGATCGTAAATCGAACGTCTACGAGGAACGCACGCGATAACGAGCTATGAAGGTGCAGGGTGGTTTATGCTTTGATCTTTCAGGGTCCCATAGAAGGACAATACGCCGGCGTTCATATTTTGTAGTACAGTGAGGGAAAATTCTCTAATATCCCTACTCTTACGGTAGATTACGGATGATTTCAACTGGCCGCATGGCGTGCTCCAATGTCCCATGTCAGCCGCCTCTGTGCGATCAAACGCAATATTTCTATTGGGAACAGGGTCAATGCGATGTCGAGTGGCTGGTTTAGGTTCCATGCGCCACAGTCATCGGTAGGCACGCACGCAGGCTTCAGACTCGCCTTTCCGGCCTCTTCGCTATGAAATTCCGGGATATCCGACCCTCACTCTGACGTAGCGTGACGCGTTGTGGCGCCAGAAATATGCCCGCGAATGTCGTGGTTGTATTCTGTGTGGGTGCGCATGCCATAGAATCGTAGGCCAAGGCCACATAAATCACTGCAGTATTTCTCTATCGGCCGATGCAGGTTAACGATAAGTCCGACTGTCCTACGGCTCAAAGGTTTTGCTAGGCGCACTGAACCTTCAAGCCGTCTATTTGACAGTCCCGGTCTGCGTCGTTCGATCACGTCCTATCACCTTCCATCATCATCGAAATATGGAGCGCCAACAGAACCATCGACATCAACACCGAGAATATCAGCAACTCCATAGATAAGAAATGTAATACTAATTATTATATCAAACGGCCTGCTCCAGTTTTGTCTCCCTTTGGCGATTCGGTGTTCGCCGTTCGGACCGTACCTCAATTTGCGTGCTGCTGATGCCGAAAATAACCCAAACGGCCAAGACATACTCGAACAACGTCGATCAATTGGAAAGAAATAAAGTCCCACTTCCAGGCCGTTACCGACAGAATCGCCATTGGTATTGAAAGCAGCTCCCTGTACGGATAGTCGCTGTCTACAATAGTATTTGAATAAGCAGCATACACTGCACTGCCGATTAATAGGCGCGCGCGCGTCCCTCTTTGTTGTGTACGGCTGACGTCAACATATTCGTAGACGTAGGCACCTTGTCGCCGTTGTTTAGTCGATGCATGCATTCATAAACGTCGCCGCCTCATGGCCACAAAGGTATCATCTTTCGGTGCTAGAAAAGGCGCACACTTTGAGCCAGATGGCGTGCGATATTCTTATGAATTTCAGAACACACTGAAAATTATTCATGTAGTTTGAATTCTCCGTGTAAAGATGTAGGATAAGGTGTAGCTTTCCGATTGTGGCGTGAGTTGTAGCTCTGCGTAATGTTCTAACGGCTGGTCGTTTCCCGGGTTCGTTGTCCGCGTTCGGCAGATGCGAATACAGCGAACTAAAATGAAGAAGTCGCAGTCGCGGCTCCAGCGCCAAGACCCGACGGAAACTGATGGAGTCTGTGGAACTGTTTTGCTTTCCATGCTCAGGTCGTCCCGGCGGTGTCAATATCGCAACTTCACCCGCTTCCGCCGGTCAGAGTCGTCGGTCAGATCCCTGACTCAGACCCGATCGTTGTTCTTCTGTCGGTGATAGGTCATAGAAAATTCTGCTGGAGCTTTGTCTGGCACGAATCCAGTGGGCAGGAGTCCGAATTTAGCATTCCCCGTGTCCCTTTTTTGGACCGAAGTACAGCGCGAATAAAGAGCAGTTCTTCTTGATTCTTCTGTTGCACGGAGTGCCTAATGACAGTGCTGACAGTGGATTTGCTAAAACTGGACTTGTAGTACGCGCATGGGCCAAAAGTTCACGAGGTGCCGTACTTTGTTCACAGTTTACCATTAACGCTGCGACGACGCGGTGTGTCTGTAGGCTCGCTACTGAATCCATGAAGCTAAGTGCAACACACACACGCCCATACACGCAGTCACACACGCGCCCACACACACACACCCACACTCATACCCACACACACCCCGACCCACACACACACGCACACACACATACACGCGTACACACGAACACGCACGCACGCACACACGGACACGGACACGCACACACATGCACTTCCGGTGGATGTTAAAATAATGCAAATCCCATAGACAAAACGTGTAACGATTCCGTGTAGAGGTCGACTAAATCTGTGGACGTGTTTTCTGTCGTCTGGGCGTACCTGCGCCAGTACGGCCTACGGAAGCAATCATTATTGGACAGTGTTGGGGCAGATTGCTCGGGTTGTATCCTGATTCGGTCTATTCTTGATACGAATACTTTACGAGAATCAGCTGTGAACGATTTATTGGATAGAAGAGCGACGCCACGCTCGAGTAGCGGCCATGAGTCGCTGCTCAACAGAAGCTGTCTATGCAAAATTATTTTCCGCTATGAACAGTGGAAAATTCCCGTGGAAAAGCAGATACGTTTGTTCTGCAGTGACGTCCACTTGCTCGAGGGGATTTAGGATCCGTTCGCTTGAAACCACATTCAAATCTAGAGGTAGAACCTTTTTAGGTAATTGGCTATGTGTTACTACCGTTAATATCTGAGAGTGCTAATTTACGCCACGGACTGCTCCCATCGAACGGGGCTATCGAGCAGGATAATTATATTGTAAATAATAATTAGTGAATTCGATTCAAGTCTGTGTGGCCAGTCAACCGGCGATCCTTTGCCAATCAGACCAGCAATCAAGTGGGACGGGATAGCCCCCAAAAACGACAATAAAATCCTAATGCTAACGTAATAACGTATCACTAGCATTTATTCTGTTTGTTGACGTTCGTTGCAGGCAAAGTGCACTGCGATCTTTGCAGAAAAAAGTGTTCGGGCAACGCACTACGTGTTCAGGAAAGGTACTTTCACGTCGAATGTTTCAAGTGCGCGCAGTGCAACGGATCCTTGGCGCAGGGCGGGTTCTTCTGCAAGAACGGCAAATACTATTGCAGTAAGGACTATCAGAAGCTCTACGGCACAAAGTGCGAAGGATGCGGAAAATTCGTCGAAGGGGACGTCGTCACAGCGTTGGGTACGTGCAAAAGCCACACATTTGTTGTCGTAGGTAAAGGCAAACAGTTCGAAAACTGTCGCCGGCTTCGGAGTCTGAACTGCGCTTATGTCGCCGCAGTGGTGAAAACAGAAAAAGGACATCTTGGGTTTTCTTTCTATAGCAAATGCTGGCGCCGTCATTTGATTAGGTAGTAGGTGTAGCCTACTAACGTCCTTCGGTCTGGCCTGAAAGCTGCGTCCAGATCACGGACAGAGCCCATGCATCGCAGACGTGCCACCTTATTACGTATACGTGCCTTACCTATG
The DNA here is from genome assembly GCA_002081605.1 of Tropilaelaps mercedesae. Taxonomy (NCBI): domain Eukaryota; kingdom Metazoa; phylum Arthropoda; class Arachnida; order Mesostigmata; family Laelapidae; genus Tropilaelaps; species Tropilaelaps mercedesae. The sequence goes on along the minus strand of MNPL01007290.1, from coordinate 40,936 downwards.
GGACCTCAAATTTTATCTCAAGGATAGACACTAGTGTTTTTTCGGTACGCCATAGACACAGTGTCTTACGCTTCGTTCGACGTTAGTCAGGTTTATATCGGTTTAGTGAATCGTGGAGCGGAAGAAAGATTGCGCCTGCTGGATCGTGTGCGCCGCCATGACGTCGCAGGTCTGACACTTCCATTCCGAATTGCAGAACGCTAACGCATTGTGAATTCTTCGGGTCTATATATAGGGTCGGCATCTTTGTGTTGTATCTATGGTCGCCTACAAATATTGTCAGCGGTACCCAACCATATCAGTTCAAATCGCTTTATGACCGTTTCGACGGTCGTTTCTCACACCAGTGCTATGGATACATAATAGCACTATGAGTACGCGATTAGCGTCCGTTTATGGTTGTGCCGTATACACGCGGCTGGGCAGGTGACTTTTCCCTGTGGGTTTGGCTTTCCTTAGAACTCAGGCGAGAGGAAGTTGCGGCTCTGCCTGCAAGTTGAGTCCGGTACCCACGTGAGAATGCGACCGACGGATATCCAGGGGGGTCGGTGCCGCCTTCCAGCCGCCTGTGCGGTCGTTGGTGAGTACGCGGATGGAAGCGAACAGTTCATAAAGTAGAACGTTGTTGCTCAATGACCGAATGCATTAGCAAGCGCGAGGTTATGAAGTGGCCGTAAGCGGGGCGCCGCACGTCC
>MNPL01007290.1:19906-39663 GCA_002081605.1 Tropilaelaps mercedesae | reverse complement strand
GAGGTAAAGCTGTTTTAGGGTCTCGGCGGTTTTCGTAGAGTGAGAGCTAGATGGCGGGAGAAACAACGGATTTCTCCATTTTTTTTAACATGCTTGTAGAATTCTGGTTAGCTGCATTATTCCCTATGGAGGCTAACTTGTGCTTGGGGATACGTCGTAATAATCAGCTTATTCCGTTTCGCTGAAGATTGCAGTAAGCTTCTCTTTCACCGAGTCTTAAAGCTACCAATGTTTCTCGCTTGTGTTAGAGAAATGGAAAATAGATGCCATATTTTATTTCTATATCGGGCTCCCTTATGTCAACATAGGTTTATGAAAAAAGTCTATAGGGAAACGCACAATAACTAACGTATAGTTAACATCCTAACGAAGCTCTACGCTCGCGGCACTCCCTTGGAGGTCGGGCAAATTACAGTTTACTCATGATTAACATTAATCGTAACCATTTAAGTGGCTTGTAGTGCGACGAATCTCGCTGTCATTGCGTCATTCGTCATGATATAACCTGTAATCATCTACCGGCCAAAGGCCATTGCTAGGACAGACCAGTTACGCCCACAGAACCTCTCGAGCTTCTTGAAGAAACCTGTTCAAGCGTAAAGCGAAGAGGATGTACATTTATTATAGGTTTCATATGACACTCGATATGTCCATGGGTCATCAGGCGGAAGTCACGCGACCCTAAAGTATGTGCTTCATCAAAACAATGATTTGTTCCGCCATATCCTTGGCGGGCTACAAGGGTTTGACAATGGCTGGATTCTTTATCTTCGTTGCGACACATTGAGTTCTCGACTCAGGTATTACCACTGTGGACATGCGTCCTTGTCGTGATGTAGGGCAAGGACACCCACCTACAGTGTTAAGATTCGGGAAAAGAGGCGAAATATTAACAGAAAATAAGAGCATGTTGTACCACCAGATTCCCTATTAATTTTTCTAGTAAATCATGAATAGTAATATTTAACATAGGGGTCCGATAGGTAACAACTGTACTGGGAAAAAACTTCTAACTCGGATAAGAAATATCAAGTGACTAACATAGAGTGAAACGGTGGGCGTCTGCAATGCGAGCTCTGCTGGCAGCGAAGTTTAATCAAATAAAATTAATCACCGTGTAAGCAAGACAAAGATGCAATACATACAAACAAACAATTGGATTTAATAACTGCAAATTCAACACTGTACTAGATTGGGGGCCAAGACTAACACGAGCCAAAAATCCCATACCTCTAATAACGAAAACTAACGCTACTATTGATAACGCAGTATTAATTGCGAGCGTTTTTACGTCAGTCTCGTTGGTCGGTAACACATTCTATGTGAGTGTAAAAAATGAATTGCGCTCATTGCTATTTATAATTAGGAAATGTGCGATAAGAGACAGACGGAGAGCGATACGAAGCAGCTTGGATCACGGTAGCAATGAGTGTGCAAATAGAGTTTACTGTTAGCAGAGTGCGGACCTTCAGAACAACGTCAATTTACTGCCCCTTGCTGGATTTTGCTGGGCCTTGCTGCTATTGTTGCGCCTTTGTTGGACTGATTTTGGAGCCCGTCCCTGCCCCTTTTGGCCTCAGGATTGACTAACTCGGCGATCAATAGACATTCCAGCGTGCGTCCCCGACTAGCAGATACGGAAGCTTGTGCCGAAGCTCCTATTAATTGTATGCCCTTCAATTAGCAGTGTTATTGGGAACTGCGAACAAGAAAGTGGTTATTTTAATTTATTGATCCTCGAGTGGGACGCACAATTCGCCCCTTAAGGATCTTTGCTCACCGTAAGCACGACTAGAAGAAATGGGCATTAGATTAAGAACGATAAGTTTTAACGAAGACTAATTTCGCTAACGAGAGATTACGCTAAAGAGATTACGTAAAACTCGGGATGTATTTAAGTGACGTTAGCCTATCTGAGTCATTAGTCAGGCGTTCCATATCGTGCTGGCTATATTAGCGCCTGTTCGGGTCACTCGCAACGTCACTAAAAAATAATACCTTTGTTGTTAAGTTCAATTTCCATATCTTACGATGACCTCGGCCGTCGAACAGAGAGAGAGAGCTTATGCGCATTCAATCCCAACGCAGAAGTGCATTCGTTGCTCAGGTTGTATCTCGAACAAGCAGAACTAACATCGCCTTTCTTCTGTCGGGTACTCGTAGACTGCCATAACAGCAATCGGATATGACGGCCGTCAGATACTCACATCCTTTACCCCGTCGGTCGATTTACAGGTAACACCTACCACCAGATATGCTTTGTATGCGCGCGATGCAAACAACCGTTCCCCAGCGGGGAGAAGGTTACGTACACCGGCAAGGAGTGCCTGTGCGTCAGGTGAGTCCGGCGAGAAACGACAGCGGAGGGTGTTATTGCCGCAGCACTAGGTCGTGTACCGGTACGGCGAGCTTGGAATCAGGTACGCGCTCCGCGTACGGGCGGCCGTCGGTACGGGCGGCGGATAGCGAGAAAATTCGTCTCAAGGCAAAGCTGCCTCCGTGCGGACGGGGCGGCTGCGCGTATGGCAGCTGTCTAATGTTGCATGACCAGTTGACGGATGGATAAATTTTGTCTCACGTTATATTGCACCGTGTGAAATGCATTCTAAGAAGTCAATGTTTAAGAAAAGCGTTTTGACTCATAGATAAGGCGTGAATCGCTGCCGTCTGAATGTAGAGCGTTGAACAGCGTTGATAACTGTTGCAGGGTTGCTCGTTAAACGTTTGACTTTTTTCTCGATTTTTTTTAGCTAAGAGCGAATTTTTGGTTGTCTATATATTATGAAGTAATTGGCGATTTCTATACTACTATCATTTTTCTTCGTACGTAATCACTTACATTCGTGCATACATACGTGCTGACTGATTCGACAGATGTATCCAAATCCCGGTCAAAAGCGAACCAAGTCCTCTAACGGAGTCCCGTGGCGACTGTGCTGGTTGCGGAGAGGCATTGGTTGACGGCCAGGCCCTCGTCGCTATGGACAAGCAGTGGCATATATTTTGCTTTAAATGCACCATCTGCTCGCAACTTCTGCACGGCGAATACATGAGTGAGTGTATCACCTTTCCAACGTTTCTTCTTTCCTGACAATTTTTTCTTCCTCTGCGCACGCATTCGTCTTGACCTAACCTAGCTGCCCGTACGGATCTCGCGATTATACAACTACATGCTTCGGTAATATATGCCTCCGTAAACAATATCCACATCTTTATTTCAGTCGGGTTAATTGCCTAGTCCTGACAGTGTACCCAGCCATAAGCAGGAAAAAAATCAGGTTTATTGTCGTTCGTTTATTGCACAAAATTGCGGCAGGGTTTGCCGTGTAGAGGAGTTTCATACTATGAACTAAATTTCGATATAGGCAAGGATGATCAGCCTTTCTGCGAGAAAGACTACCAGGCTCGATTCGGCATCAAGTGCGCCCATTGTCAACGTTTCATAACCGGCAAGGTCCTTCAGGCGGGTGACGATTCGCACTTTCATCCGACGTGCGCTCGCTGTTCGAAGTGCGGCGATCCGTTCGGCGATGGCGAGGAAATGTACCTTCAGGGTAAGTTCGGCCATCCCTCTGGAAACAGCAACCGTAAGTCGCCAGACGGGAGCTGTTCTTATCCCTAGCTCGGCAAAAAGTGATGAAGATGATATAAAATTTACAACAGCTCTATACGTCTCTATTTCAATTAAACTAATAAAAGAAATTTAGTTAATCAACAATGATTTAAAGGGATACTTGGGCGACTGTGGCGTACAGTGGAACTGAAGTGAGCCCGGGTACCTGGCACTTCGCAGTGCTGTTCGAACCGACCACACAGGTTCGTTAATTGTGTTTAATTAGTAATAAATTTCTTTACATTTCGCATCAGCTGGAGCAATTTGGCATCCTCGTTGTGGACCGCGGCCAAACGGAGAGTGCGACCATCCAGATGTAAGTCGATTCTCGATTTGATTTCCTAGATATAGTGCATACTCGAGTATTTTTTATTTACGCTGTTCTCCCCTCCTTGTTCCACTAAATTCACGCCATGACACACCAGACCTCTAATAGATGCCACCACCGCAGATGTTTCGTTACCTGCCACCTTTGTGTCAGGCCAAGTCGTATGGAGTCTTTGCTTGACAGCGGTCCGGCCGCCTGCGAAGGCGAAAAGAAAAGGACGTTGATTAAGTCTAAAAATAACTGCCAGATGTTTACTTACCGCTCTACCGAGAGCCCTTGCGACGTAGGAAACGAAGGTGGAGTTTGAGGCGGGGTTTAGATGCAAATGCTACCAAACTTTCGGTGGCGTCCAGAAACAACTGAGCGCAGACTGAATAAATGGCGAAAAGCCACTCTCTCGCGTCCTTCCTCCTTACCGGATTTCAGGAAAATACTAAAATGCCAACACCCACCTCTTGTTGTTTGCGCTCACAAAATGATAGTGTCGCTGTTTGGGGCAGACTAAAATGTGAGCGCAAATTTCAGGACCTGGGTGCACTTTTGAGTTAATAGCGTGACATATAGAACCTGTCCCATAAATAGCAATTTGAGTGTGTTCGAAGCCTCTGCCTTCCTCTTTATGAGTATCAACATTCAAAACGCCACCTAAACTTTTTGGCGGGTTGTCTCCGGTATGTCCATGCATAGAATTGACGCCAGCAGATCAAGCAGTTCGACGATAAATGCGTACGAAACGTCGCGAGTCTGCCTGCGTTCGTCATTTTTCTGGATGCCGATATTAGCCATAGCAGTGTGAACGGTGGAACTTTCGATGCGAACGAACCCGTCGACCGCGCACGAGATTCCCGTCCTACCTTCCACGTTCTTTGTTCTCCCTGTCCCTTGTCGCACGTTACCTCAGATCTACGCGGCCTAGTTTATAGAACAAGGCTCATCGAATTTTGCCTCATAGAGCAAAGCCAGGTTTCGCACCGACCTTTCCCATCGCATCATTTTATTGTGTATCGTAGGCTCATTAAAGCTCAGCCTTGTCGCGAGGCGTCTATGGTCAGCGACGCCAGACAGTGCCGACGGATGCAGTAACTGCCGTTACGAGACACAGGCTTCAGGGTAGTTCGCCTTCATTAGGCCGCTCCGTATCGATGGTTTCGGAATTGCACGGACTGGTCATCGTGGTACGTTGAATTATTCATATGTCTGGTCTCGAAGGACACCAAACCCCGATGAAACGCTGCCGTCAGAATACGTAGCATCCAAGCAGAGAGAGAGAGATGTTCTAGACAAGAGATCTATTTGCTCCGTACTATTTACCCTATTCTATGCGAGAGAGCGTCCTGAATGGTCCTGAGTTGTTCTTTTTGTCCCTATGCAAATTGTTGCTATAATTGTGGTGCATAGCGGTGGGCGAGTGATAATATTCCGTTAGACAAAGGGCCGGAAATGAATGCGGCCAAGTGCTGCCTGGGTCTCTAAGTAGATCAACCCATCACTAGCGACGCCGGAGTGCGTTCGAAAACATCGAACGAAATTGTAGAAGGTCGGCTTGTGTAGCGATTAAACGATGTAATATTTAGCTTTTATGACACACACACAGGATACGTAGTGAAAGGCGACTATCCTTATTACCTCTTCGCATGGGATCCATCGCACGCCACACAGTAAAACCCACTCTTGAAAAATTACAAAGGGGCATTTACGGCGTCGTGAATCTCGACGAGCGTTTCGCATTCAGTCGCAAAATAACTATATGCACAACTGTCCAAAACTACACGCAAATCTAGGCGAGATGAACCTAGATGCACCTAAAATGCTCACCGACGGGGGCGCGTTAGATGATGACGCATTGCATGCGTTCCCAATAAATATTGGGTAGACTGAAGTCAGCCGAAGTGAAGTCGAGCCCACGCTCACACTTAATCTGTTTGTCCTAGCATAAATATCGCTTCTATCCACCCATTGGCTGTGAGCCGTGGTTTAGATTTAGACCTTAGCGCTGTTCGCGTTATCAATAGGACAGAGAAGTATCGATACGATGACAAGAAACGCGTCTATGCGTTATCGAAGGAACAACATAGAGATAGACAACAGCGGGTCTGCACTTATTAACGCAATCATAATTTACATTTTTAGGCTGGCTCACCGGGAAGCAGTTCAAGATGCGAAACGCCACTTAACAGCTCTGCATCGATTCCTCTTCATCATGTGAGTGGACAATGACAAATCAACTAGTGGGGCAACAGTGATCGTTTCGCAGGACCATGTGAAGGGTTCGTCGGGACAATTCAACCAGTTTCATTGAGTAGCTCAGAAATCACTTCGCCAATACTTCAATGGCGATTGTCATAGCGAACTCATTGTCATAATCGGGGGGGCGGCTTGGTCAATGTCTGTATCTCTCCGGATTTGGTGAACGCCCATCAGGACTTCCCCTTCGTTGTCCACACCTACAATTCTCTAGCTCCAATTGATTCGCTTTATGGCGTAGCAAACGACAGCTCTATCAACAGGATAACGCGAGTGGAACGCCTCTCGAAAAGAACTCCAACCGGATAGTCCATAACTGACCTAATCATCGATCGAGCCAGAGACGGAACGACCCCTCTAAGCGAAATCCTGAAGGTCCAATTTCTTGAAGAAACAATTTCGGTTCTAGTTCTGTGTGTTTGTTGAAGTAGTTTTATCGTCTATATACATTTTTCTACAGGCCTGTCAGTTGCTTGTAAGGTGACCATCCGACAAAGCAGTAACGAACTAATTCATTTTTCACGAATCAGGCATACGATGAGGTCAGCATTGTTCTGCATTGGGCGACGCCTATTGCACATAACGGAATAATTGTTGTTGTTACCCTTCATCTGGGCATCGCTTTCAGTACGAGTATTCGATGCAGGACCGTTCGACGACGCCAATGCTGAACGACCTTTCACGTGTCTATGCCTGTTCGTACCTCACCCAAGGCCCGAGTCTCGGCTACCTCCGCCGGCCGCTCCAGCCCAACCCGCCTAAGTCGCCGAACTTCCACCAACCGCCACATCACGATCGGAAAGTCTACGGCAGGATTCACATAAACAAGCAGGGTGAGTAGATCATATCTGAGCCGGATGTCTAAACGAATTGTCGATGCAGCTGTTGACGGTTGCATCGGCCTCCGAGGCTGATGGGGGACACAGAGTTCGAATTTGGTAATAAAATAAACATGTTCCCGCTAGGTAAGTATTGAGCCGACGGGGAGAGGTACTTGTAGAAGTATGGATTTGTAACAAGCAATGTTGGTTTTAGTTCGAAACTTGTGAATTTAGAAAAAAGTTAGGGAGTAATTGAAAAAAGCTAGATATCTCGTTATGACACGGCATGCGTTCGGTGTGATAAATGGTGGACGCTGTTGCGGTCGCCTCTGTTGCGATGTCATCGTCCGTTTATTGAAGTCTTATTGAGGCGTTTTTCCTACAGCCTCCCGTGTAGCATTTTATATCGGGAAATCGATAATGCCTAGCTATGGAAACGATGTATGACCAAATGACTGATAAGATGGTGACCTCTCGGGGGCATTCTTCTTCGTAGCAGCCTTAACTGTTTCGGCGACGTCTGTCAATTTCGAGAATGAAGCCATGGACGATTAGTTCCAGAATGTTAGACCGTTTAACACCGTTTAAGCTGCTAGCTGCCAATCACATGATTATACGGATCACTCAGCTGGGACACTCACAGATCTCCGTTCGGTATAATTTCCAAACGCATTTTGACTAGATGCCCGTATCGTACGAATCGAAATGGATTTTCACAATTTCACGATTCTGCAAGGCATCCAATCAGTCACTGGGAGCGAGCGTCGACAAACAACGCCGATTCGTTGTCGCGCACATTCTCCTACGTTTCATCGATCCAATGGAAAATAGATATTTGCGCTACTCCGAACAACTCTAGCCACCTGTACCCTCTGTCGACATTGTGGACTTGTTCTTGGGCGAGGCCAGCGTTCGAGACATGGGTGGGAATGCCGTAAAAGAACCCCATAGGCAAGGGAACAGGCGGAGCTGTTTAGATGCTCAAGCGTCCAAAAAACAAACGTCTCTAAAATGCTACTATAAGTGTTGATAATTGTCTCTATTGTAAGATATACTTACTGTCCCCCGATGCTAAGTGCGAGATCTAGGCCAACTCGCCGTTTTGTCCAGCCATCAGGCCTCTAAATCGCCCGCTCATTCTTTTTGCCAGAATTACATTTTTTTTTTATTTCAAACCATCGCGCTCGACGTATTTGATATCCGGCCTCGACTAGTAGTCGCACTGAACGTCGGGGCTTTTAATGGCCTTATGTAGTAGGTCGTCCCTGTTAGCAGCAGCCAGAAGGCTCATGGCCTTGCGACTCGCGAGGCTGGGAGCCGTTTCAGGGTCATCGTGAGGGGATCACCTTGACACGCCCACAGGCACACCTGTCCTTTGCTATGGTCCTGGAAATGACGTCAAATGTCATTATCTGTATATCGCGTCAACGAGACCTCATGCCTGCCCGAGCAGCGCCCCACCTTGCGGAGGGAACACAATCCGAAGTCATCCCTTCTCATCATCTGAAGACTGCTTACGTGAGCTTACCGGCCTCCACATGTTATGTCTAGACTACCTATGAGACAACATGACCGGCTGAGGGACGTGATGCCTTCGACACAAATTATGCATGTTCTGGAGGCCGGATGATGAGGACAGACGAAGCGTATACAACACATACTTCACTAGATATATCTGAGCCACACCCGAACTTCCGGCCAGAACCAAGAAAAGGCGTTTTTTTCTGGCTCTATATGCGTGGGGTAGCCGTGACCTTTACGTAGATGTCGTGCAAATCTATACAGCAGTTATCCCGCACTCGTGTTATGATGATTACGCTGTAGTCTTATTGTGATGGGACAGGAGGCGTCGTTACCAAGGCCATGGTGAAGGCCACGATTGGTGCGACCTTCATCCGTGCTGTCTAATATATCGCTGAAATGTGACCTCGCTGACAACAGCTTCATTTAATGATAGCGTAGTGCCAAAAAATCTGCTGAGATATTTGATGTCCGTCCTTCGAGTAGACAGGCCAACCGAACAACGGTTTGCCGGTTCAAACACATTCAAGAGGTTGGACTGGCAAACATGTAACTTACAAATGGATGTCGACATCTTTTCACGGGATTGTTTGTCAGAAACATGAACATAAAGACGACAATGGGTATTCGATACAGCAGAACTAACGGTGTTGTACGCAAGTACAAAGTACACCGACCTTTTCGTCTACGCGAAGTGTTATCACGTATCAAGTGTCCTTCTGATCGGTAACTCAGGCTGGCCATTAAGGACGGAAATACGCTCAATAGCAAATATTTGTAGAGAGGAATTGTACTACAGCTGTTCCACGGTGAAGGGTTTGACCAGAAGCAGAACATGTTGTTGTTCGAAGCGTTTTTCTAGGGGTTGGTACCTGATCTAGCTCATTCACAAGATCAAACCGTGTAAGTTTGTGTCTCAGGCGAGATTTCTGTCGGCGAATCTCTAGAAAGATTGGCACTCTTAATAGCTGCGGGTGTCTATTATCATTTACAGGCATGCAAGTTCTGGTTGACAGCCTCGCGCACACGGGTGAGCGAGTGAAGTCACCTCACATGAACAACGAGGAACCTATCGAGCTTTCGCTATATCCGGACGCGAAAAGACCGCACAAGACTCAAATCACGCCAATCGGTAAGTCGGGTAACCTCTTCTCCTCGATCATAGCAGACACAGAGATACGAACGTTGTGACGATGTCACAGTACTTAGACCTCGGCGGTCGTATGGCTCCTTCAGGTTTGTAGGCGCTTTGTTTTTCCAAAGAAGAGATTATTACGAATACATGCAGATATCAGCCGTATGATTTTTTGTGGGAGACCTGTGGTAGACACTCGTCAAGGACTCGTAGGCTGTAGGGCCATTTTTTTAGCTGTTGTTAGCATCTTTCGCGGTAGCTACCACGGCAAGTTTCATCTCATTCCCGCGACAACTAGAAAAACACAAAGCATTAATTAATTGCATCGTGTTAAACGCGAAAAACAGGAAAAAGTCGATTTGTACTGGTACATACCCGGTAATTTATCTGAGAAGACACGGCTGCCAGTGATAAGTGATCACTGGATTGGAAGCATGCCTATTCTCCGTGGGGTTCTGCGCCGCTCTTGGAGTGTGCGGTGTAATGGAATCACATTATACCGGCCAACGATAAGTCTATTTCAGGACGTGACCCAGTTTATTCCTTTGCACGCGCCTCGTTGGAACGTTGCGAGCCGGGGAAGAAAATTTATTCCGCTGTTTATCTGGCTGACCAGCTGTTCACCTTCGATAAGTACGACAGAACGTGACCAAGCGTCGCGTTGGTGGTTAGCCGGCGGTAAAATCTAACCCACACGCCCAGACGTGCCTAATGCATCCTTCGTGCCCGATTCCGATGCCGTACGTCAGCCTTTTGGTCAGAGTTTAGAAGCGGGGAAATTCATAGAGAGAAAAGATCGATGTTGATGTATGCGGGATTCTTAGGGACGTTTGGGCGTACAGGATACACGATTGTTGTCCACAGCCAGGATGCATTGTTAAAGGTCAAGTGACTCATGGATTACGAGCGCTCCTTCGTTCGTTGACCACACCTAGCGTACATGCACCACAATGTGTTTTGCTATAAGCAGCAGTAAACTTCTACTTGCCTGTGACCATACATACTTGAGCTCGACGAAGTGGCGGTTTCGTAACTGATCTTCCTTAACTGCCTGCTTAAACGGCGTTTTCTAGCCGAAATAAACCGACCCCTTGTGGCAATACGACGTACTTAACAGTAATACCTAGTGTCTAATAACCTAGACTAGACTTTTTTCCAAATTAATTTTTAATTATACGTTTTTAAAAGAATGGCAACGGGCTAATTCGCGAATAGAATACGCGTGTCATACAAAGCTGCTCTCGTCAATCAAGTCTAACTCTCGCCAAAAGATTCATTATTAAAGGCCGGATAACTTATGGACGCCGAACACCATTTCGTTCAGTGGCCACACCTCAATCGCTTAGCCAATCGAACGGCTCGTACCTTAACCGCTAGTCATAGCGCGTTACGATGTCCATCGGGTGATTAGGCTTCACGGCCCAGTCAGCGACTAAACGACCAACCCGTGAATCATTTAGATGTTCACGACAGGCAAACTTGAAATAACCGACTTGCAACACGACTTTGGCTCGGGTTGGAGAGCCAAATAGCCGTACATCCACTGCGGTTGCCCGAGTCGAGATACCACAACGACATGCATGTTTCGGAAGGGGGACGCACCGCATTTGGGGTTCGCATCGACAGGTAGGCTGGCCCCCGGAAGGAGAAGTCGGCTTCGAGTAATGCTCGGGAGTGGCGCCGGAAACGGAGCTGGTAAGCAAAAGGATAGATCCCACCTCAACCGTCGATCAGAGGGCCACAGCCATACGGCCAGAAGGGTTGGTCTGTATGTGTCCATATCCGCCCCCGCATATCTTTTCGTCGGAGTCTCCGTGTGGGTGTGGATAGACGGGAGGAGTTGTCGCGTTGGTCTGACATGACGAAACCTCGCTGCAAGTCAGCCTACGAATCTCAGGCCAGATCGAAGTTAGATTGTTAGAGCAGTACTAGTAAGATTGGCGGCAGTGTACACGTAATTAGAACAATGAGTTGTACAGTACAGTTGGCGGATGGTACTGTTATTCACGATGAGGACGATATGGGGTGTGCGAGGGAGTAGTCGCCACACTCTGTCAATAGAGAAGGCGTAGGGGGTTCTCATGGATGTCCTTTTAGCGACGCCAACGGTGACTATGACGTCGACTCGGGTCCAGCCCGTAGGATACAAACACGCTAGGGGTTTTGATGTATGTTACATTGTACGACGACAGATAGTCTTGTCGTCTTGTTTTTTATTGTTTTTGTGCACGAACCAGACTATTACTGCGGGGAAAGAGGCCCGTGGTGATGAGCCAACCCAACGGCCTACGCCCAATCGCGAATATGAGAAACGAGTTGAGCTTGCCATAGCGGTTTCACTCCTATTCATGCTGTAGCGCAGCCCGTGGAGTTATCCAAGACTTCAAAACGGCACGCTAAGGTTTTCGTGAGCATTCGTTCGGTATTGCCCACGTTCTATACTAGTTCCAACTACCGCTGAAATCTGATGAAGCAAATCGGGCTGGCCGTAAACACACAAAAAACAATGCTATCGACAGTATGCACCGTTAACATTTAGAGAAAAACGCGCACGGAGACGTTTGAACTCCTGACACTATAGTCAGGTACGCATGCCTTCCTCTAAGGATTGTGTCACAGATGTGTCAAACAATTACAGTTGGGTTGGTATGTGTGTGTGTGTGTATGTGTCAACAAATATAGAATCTAGAATCGGTTTGCTGCATCAGAAAAAACCCTGATTTGCCGCCATCGAACACCTCTAGTTTGAGGATCTTCCGTCAAGGAGATCTTCTTGCCGTGTAACGCCCTAACAAAAAATTGCCACGGTCGCATAGTCATTACGAACATTCACGGAGAGTGATCGCTATGGTGTAAGAACCGTTGAGGCTGCTGTTCGACGTCGGATTGGGCAGCAATCGAAGCGTCACGCATGTCAATTTTGTCTAATCACACCGTGATTGATTTGAGACAGAAACTCTTGTAGTACCTGCGGTGTGCACATTAACCGTGTCTCCTTTTTCTATTGCCACTTTGCTTGATAAAAAAGGCCGCTTCAACCGCTGCGCCTTTATGAAGAGCAGACGCTACGAAGACCAAAAACGGAGCAGAATACTTTGTACAGATAGACCAAAGCGTTTAGGGTTTAAGTCCGTTTTAGGCATGTCTAGATATTGTAGAGAAGCGGCGTCGCATTGGACTTAATAAAGCTCAGCATCTACGAAACTCGTAATCAAACTGGATGGTCGCATGACTAATTTAAACTAGCTCCAGCTTCTGTTCTCGAGCGCGTCTGACGATACGTTTAGGTTCTCAAGAAGAGAATTTAGTTCTGTGTAATCCCCTGCATCATTTGTGTGGGCTGTTCAATAAAAGCACTTCAGAAGCTCTTCGGCGAGCTGATAGAAGGAACTTCGCCGGCCTGAAGCGAACACTGTAATTGCGTATTCTTACCAACATGATCATGTGGATATCATCATGTACTCAATTGTAACGAGATTTGAGCGTATCAAATGCTATGTACGCGGTAAAAAACGGCGCTAAATCTATTTTTTCCGATAAATGTTGTCGATTGTGTTCTGCTTTCTTCTACGGATCGGCGTTTCAGAGCGAGACGACTTCCCGGCCCCACCATATCCTTATGCTGATCCGGCCGAACGAATACGACGAAGTTCGGTCGGGTCGGATACGATTGAAAAGGAAGATCAGGTCGACTTAGCAGCTGTGCCGATGGATCCCAAACTCAAGATGGAGGAAAAAGAATTGGAGAAAATTTCCACAGGTGAGCGGTTAATCTTTACTCGACCGTGCGCCCGTCGAGCGATTTGAGTATGTGTCAGACGTTTTGTGTCAAATATTGTGCAATCAGTCTAGCGCTAATGGTGTCTAAAACTGATCGCGCTTATGTTCTCTCTGCTGCTTGTGATCACGTATGTGGGTGGCTGTGTACTTCAATGACGCAGGCATCGGCGGAGTATTCTTGAAGACCGTCAAGGAACGGGAAAAGGCTCGGGCGTACAAGATGACGCACATGGATCCGCGGAATGCCTCAAGAGTGCCTTCGGCTTCCAGGGAAATCGCCGCTCATCTACGCTATGATAATCCTGTCAATGCATGTACGTACAGGCGAAGTCCGACAACCGACGATAAAACGCTTCAATTTAATGGAGTCGACTTGGTCATTTCAATTTCGTTTTCACTAGCGAGGTGCTTGTGTTCGTGATGTGTCTGAATTTCTTATGGAAACATTCTGAGGTTAGGCGATTACCTCAAATCAAGTGAAATTCACCCCCATCAAACCACAATTGGCAGCGCCATATAGATTTGTATATGTACACGCACTGTATAGTTCGCATTGCCTGCGTTTCCTTCCTCCGTTAAATAAACCATTCCAAAAGATTTTCGCAGTTGTCGGACTCATATAGCTAAATATTTAGTACGATAAACTACGCTCAGGGGGAGACAATGGATGGCCAGACTGGTTTTAGCCATGAAGAGTCTTGGCCGTACTGGGAAATAGCGTCGAGTGAACAAAGATCGTTTAACGTCGCTTTACTTTAACGCTTTTTACACTGTGACGCCTTCACGTGCTCGCTATGATATCGTAGCGCCTTCTCGGGATTTGGACCGGCCGCGACCGTGGGAGCTGGATCCAGATTTTGACCGAAATTCTATCCTACGGGGTTCTGCAAGGCCGCACGATGTTCACGTCAATTACAATGGTTAGCTTCTATGAGTTTTCGTATTTTCGGCATCCTTCGAAACCGTCAGTGTTCTGGCCCGTGTAGGCACGCTCGAATGCCCATTATATTGATGAGAATTAATAAGCATCATACTATTTAGCACATCATACTAATAACGTTTGAAATTTCTAGAGGGCACTTAAAATATTCGCTGTAGGCCACATTGATTAAGGTTTACTGTTCCCGTACAAGGTGAGCCAAACGTATCACACCGTTTTCGAGTGTCCATAAAAATCACCTTGGTTTGAATTACTCATCCACGTTTGTTTATCAAAATCTGTCGGGACAGAGTTTCAGTTCAGCGTATGACTGGCGTCAATGGGAACTACTTTTTAATATCAATTTTACTTAATAATGTAATATATATTTAATATATGCTCTATCATGCAATTGCATAGATATCGATGTATATGAAATATGTTACGCGTTTTTCAAATAACAAATTATATTTTTAGATCGATGTATCATTTTTGCGCACTCTTTCCATCCTTTAGTGCATACATTATTCAGTAAAACTGCATAAAAAATGGCCGTCTTTCCATTGTATGGCCACAATTGCATGAGTTCCACCCACGTACGGCTGGAAATTTTGTGTGTCGCCAATATTGCAGTTGTCTCGTCACTTCATCAGCCGCCGAAACCTGGCTATGGGCTTAGCGCGAAATCTGCCACACTTCCAGCTAGCACATCTCATCACTATTCCAACCAAATGGTACGTGTATTTTCAATACAATTCAATTGAGCTAATTATTAATTGAATTCGCTAATTAGTACCGGTGGCAACATCTAACGAGCAGCGCTAATTGTGGGAGATTGAGCGGCGTTTTGGTGATACTGGTATTTATTTGGTTGAACGAAAATAGACGGGCTGATGACTTTAGGTGTGTGTCGTATCGCTTCTGTAAGTTAAATTCACTTGAATTTACTCTAGGTGTGTTCACTTTTCAGAGTGATTTTAACATAGGTATTCTGCAAACGTTGAATTCAAACTCGCTTTTTAGCGCGTGTTTCGCATGGAGGCTGTTCCTGTTCCCATAAAGCCTGCCTTGAAAACTTATTATATTAACATCATACGCTCAGCAGATGTAGCTTTACACTGCACTCTGTCTCAATTAGGAAGTTTCTTACGAAGCTTCACTCTCTGCTGAGGGCTGGGCATATATTTAATTGAATTTTTGCGCTTACTCGAGCTGCCCTGGTCTTTTTCTTCTGTCCTATCAATGTTCACAATCGTCCAGTATAAAGCGACCAGAGCAGGTTCTATCATCTGATTGGCGCGCGATGCGTCCGCTGTTGTCGTCAGGATTGTATCGATGGCCGCTGGTAACACCGCTGGTCAGCCGCACCTTCGCCAGTCGATGTCGTTAACATGAGCGACGCAACGGCTGTGAGCAGAGCGTCGTCTCAAGGCCGTGAGAGTCGCGTCGGTTGCATTCTGCTGCGATCCGTGCAGTTTTACCATACATTCATTGCCACCAACAAGCGCACTTACCTATCTCTTCTTTCTCTCGCTCTATCTCTCCCTTGTTATTTGCCCACTCCCACGGAGCCGTGAGACAGATATCCACCGCACCTTCTGCGTTCGGAGTGGAACGCTTCGCGTGTGTAGGCGACGCCGTGACCACATTAATGCTGTTTTGCGCTGGTAGATCGTAGACGAGCTGACGATCGACGTGTGTTTGATATTTAACATAAACGAATCGCTGGGAGTGACCCAGTGAGTGAAGGAATCTCGAAAGCGTGTTACCGTGCGCCAGTACAGTTGTTGTTCCCTACACAGGAGACATTTGGGAATTTCGTCTGCGTGTCGTTTAAAGTGAGCGGGTTTCTGCTCCATGAGTTAAAAGTGACGCAGCTCCTTCGGTATTGCCCGCAAGCACTTACAGTGCTAAGTGTTCCTTTGTTGAGTGTTACCTATTCTGCCGGCGCGTAGTGGCCAACTGCGACATGAGTCGCCGGTTTAGGTTGATGGCACTGCAATCAGAGACAGCGAATACGCAGTCGTCCTTTTGGCCGAGTATATTCCACGGTGTGAACTCGATAACCAACTCCTAATTCAGTGACAGCGAGTTGACTCTATGTGGTCTTTTCTCCTTAGTAGTCGCGCAAGTTTCAACCTAGTGCCCGAACCCAATCGAATAGTTCACGTCCAAACGTTCGTGTGCTGTCAGAATCCGTCCCATATTGAGCCGCTCTACGAGGAGAGAACACAGCCAAAAGCTGGGATGGGTTGTAAGACATGGGCCGCCTTTCTGAAGCCCTTCGCTGGTCACTGTCACTAGCGCCGCTAGAAAGGTCACCTGAAAAGGACGATTCGACGACCTGTCAGGTGCGGCGAATGCAGTGCCCAGAGTGTTTTCGCTACGAATACATGCGGTGGGCATGTAATCAAGCTAGGCGAAATTATCAGCGCCAGGGTCATTGTTACGGTGACAGCTTTAATACGGTTCCTCGTCGCTGCAACGAATGCCAACGTCCGCAGCATCCGCGTGAACAGAAGGCAGGTTACAGAAAAGAAGTAGACTGTATTAACAACCGAGGTCACGCAAAAATTATGTCTTTATGTCACCTGAACGGTGGACAAATGCGTGTTCCGCGCAAAACGCTTAAAAAGTTCGGGGTCGTTTGCCTTGTTGAATGTTGGGTCGACAAGGTTACAAGGAATCGATTTATTATATTGTGGACTTATTGGCTATTATTGTGCCTTCTAGTTTAGGAGGATCTGATATAAAGAGTTTGCGAAGCTATTAGCCATCTAAAGTAAGCTATCAGCGTCTAGTTCGTTTAATAACATCTTGAGTTTATAGGCAGAGACAATGACTGACCCTTTGCTAAGGTATGAACGAACGCCCGTACGGTTAATGCCGAATATACGACTGATGGTAGAGCATTCAGTAGTATATTGATTAAGTTATTATTTTTTTGTTGCTGTGCTTGTTCGAATGGTATGGCAGACATCACACTCGGCAAATCCATTCAAGACGACAACATCGTCCGAGTTCGGGTCGGATCGTTCCGATGCAATGTCAATTGCATCCTCCGACGTCCGAAGCAAATCGGCCATGAACCATTCGAGAAGCGGCGAAGGGCAGGCGTTCTGCGGTAAGTTTAACGCTTTTGTTTCTGATAGTCCCGTATTGACTTAGATTAATATTCACTGTCGATCGAACGTGAACAAAATCAAGGACCGGCAATGAGGAGGCTTGGGTAAACTGATCCAGTCCACTCGCAGCCTCTTGCGAAAATGCGAGAAAGAAACCCGAAATGGTCTTCAGGTCAACGAGAGGCTTATGACATCTGCGCGCTCCGATTGTGTAGTTAAGCCAGTCATATATGCGCTCTGGCTCACGATAAATGCATTGCGGCTTACATATAGCGAGTCGAAAACAGTTTTGCATTAACTGATTCAGCAATGGCTATGGCCACAGTTTGTTAGACACTTTCCTACCGTTTTCGAAGCGACTCTTCTTTCCTTCGTCGGGAGCCCAGTGTTCTAGTCTTCAAAACTGAAACTCTTCTTGTCCGCGCGAGTGATCCTCCAAGACCACTGTTATCACGACGGGTTAAGGTTTCTCGCTGCTTGACGCCCTGACACCACACTAGGCTTGACGTGCACGAGTTTTTGTACGTTTTGTTGCGCCTTCGGTTACTAGATCGCGGCGGAGGCGAATCGTCGTAATATTTACGGCAGTCATCAATGAAAAGCACTGCATGCGCGCTCTCGCACTACGCTCAGCCAGCACTGAACATAGAGAAAGTGCACGGGACTGAAAAGGTGACGCTTAAAAATTGTATTCATGACATCGGGTCCCAAGATGCCAACGTCAAGCATGGAATGCATAGGGTCTTCACACGTAGATTCAAATACAGCAGCAGACGTAGAGCAATACATTTCTGCGCAACAAGTTGAGGCAAATTTAAGGCTTGTTTGACAGCCTACGAATTAACGCAGAAGTTGCATTCTGTCGAAATTCTCATCCGTGACTTCTGAAAGAGTTCTGCTCAAATATGGCACGTTCGCTGCTAGATACGATGAAATACTATCGATCGAACCCATATTACTTATATCTTGATCAGTTTCCAGTGACACTTCTCCCTCTACTTCACTCAACGAAGTTATTGTCACTTTTTTTAACCAAGCCTCCTTAGAGCCACCTTAAGCGACTTCTTTTTTTTAGTGCTAACTACCTCTTCAACTCTATTAGCTCTTACATCTTCTCTTGGCCCCGTTGTCGCAAACGATATTGTCACACACACACACGGCTACCGTTGTATCCATGCGCCGCGCACTGTTCACCCTCAGCTAATACGAATCTGGCCTAACTGAATCACAACTGACTGAGATTGAGTCTTGTTCTGATTATCGTGCTTCCCCCCTTTGTACTGCCCGATGTCGTTGATATCCATCACCGCTGCTTGTCCCCGCCTCTGTGTCAACATGATCTGACGTGATCTTCACCATCGGCCGCTGTCCAATCTTCACCGCGACGGGTCGGGGATCGGCAACTTCACTTGCCTCGGCTGATGCTCGTGGTGTGGCTACGATGACAAAAAACGAAAACAAATACACCAACATCTTAATTTGCTCACCCGTTGACGATGGTTCTCGTCGTTCGGCGACTAACGACGCATCTCTGTGCCGAAATGGTGGCCTAATCTCAACCTTCTATCGTATCGTGTTCTCTTTCGAACGGGGAAAAATTGGTCATCCGCGCGCGAACGAATTGTGCTGCCTTGTGGGGGGCAATACGTGCCTCCATTGGTTCGATATGCGCATCCCGGCGGCACGTAAACGATACTTAGGCATGCGGCACGCATCTTACTCGCCCCACCTGCGGCGCTCAATGCCCAACGTAAACTGGCACATGTCTCAGGATCCTCCGCGGCTTTATCCCTACCACCTGCTCTGTACTGCCAACTACCGACTGCCGTCTGACGTCGACCGGTGCCACCTTGAGAGGCATCTATCCAATCAGGTAGGTTCGCCTTTCGTTGAATGTGGAGAAATGCTTAACGGTAGCATTGCATGGGGCTGATTCACGAACGGGGAAGAACGGTAAACGTAGTCAGTTAGCCGAATTTTGCCTCATCTAACGATCAGGTCCAGTCAGCTGCTGCCGTTCGTAGGCGTTTGGTCCTCCCAATGAATACCCGCGAGGCGCGATCTTTCACATAAACGACACGTAGGTTTCAACGCTTGGTTGACGGAAGACCAAATGTATACTTGACCGCACATGAGGTATTCTTGGCATTCAGAGCACCTCCGTTTGTGTAGTGGTTAAACGTGTTATCAGGACACAGTAAGAAAACGGTCTGCATGAGATTGCATGGCGGTAAGTTGATTTATATCGTGAGAAAACGCCATTGATCGGGT
>MNPL01007290.1:0-19312 GCA_002081605.1 Tropilaelaps mercedesae | reverse complement strand
CGAATGGTAGGGTGAAGAAGAAAGCTATATATATATATATAGCTTTCTTCTTCACCCTACCATTCGTGTGCTACACAAATACTACCTTGGGATTAAAATCAAATTTTAATTATTGGTCGCAAAGGAGACGAGCGTTGATGTTAACTGAGCACATGCTTTCACGACTTATTCTGCTTCTTTACTCTGTGCTTCTCCTCCTTTATTGCAGGAGTTCGATCAGATATTCCACATGGACAGGCTTCAGTTCTACCGGCTTCCCGAATGGCGACGAAATGACCTCAAACGTCGCGCGCGCTTGTTCTAAACGGTGGGGATGTGAAGGCGAAGTCATCGCCCTTCCTATCCCTTGTTCGTAGTGATTAGGTATCCCAAAAATATATAGCGAGCGGGATAGAGCTCGCATTGAGCGCCCCGTGGGAAATAAGCACGAAGGTTGTAAGCGGAAGTTGTTGTTACATTCTGCGTATGGTTGGAGTTGTAGCGGTATCCGAGGCCGACGAGGAAAAACCATTATGTATAAGCGAAAATTAAGACGAGACTGAGGAACAGATTCCGATGACCGTTTCTCAGATCCATTCCTTGTGTCGACGCTTTGCCTTTCCCACCTCCTCGGACGACATTCGTCCTGCAATGTAAGGTCAAGCCGTAAACAGCCTCTGCTTACAAGGGCGGCGATGGCAGGGAGGTGGGAAGGGTAATGAGTTGATACATTGTTATTAGGCTTCACAACTTCGTCACCTTTCCCCAAGAAAGAGGTAAACGAAGCGGTTACTTGAGTACGTGCGATGAGTAGAGGTATGACATAAAAAGAGAGAATGCACGACGGCCTACTGGACCAGATTTCGCCCCTATGCGTCGTAGAGGCCTTACAACAATATACATACCCCAGCAACTCCGGTGAGCTAGAATAGAACGAAGGGAATAATACGCGCACTCGCCTCCAAGGAAGACTGAAGGCGAGCGAGGCGGAAAAAGGCCTTCAACAAAGGCGAAGCTGACTTTAGATCCGACTGGATTAGGCAGAGCGGTTAGAGCAGAAAAAAACAGACAGAATGTCAATTAGATAGACAGATTCGATACTTTTTTGCGAGCTTCGCCGTAAAGAAAGACGAGATTTTGAAAACGATCGCCGCCCGCCAGACGTGCCTCATACATAAATATATATACAACTACAATAATTAATATATAATACTACTATAATCAACGTAACGATTATTCTGATTATTATATATTACTGTATTGCTTTCGGCTCTCGACAGCATTGGTCCATTTTGATCACCACTACTGTCGGCTGTGTCCTGTGGCGATTTATGGATCGGCCTCTTGCTATTATTATTACTGTGTAGTACCACTTTATATTAGGAATTGAGTTTACGCAAGCCCTAAAAGACCCTCAATGCTTTATTTTTTGCGATGATATTGTGACTCGTATGACAGAGGCAACTTGTTCACCTTTTATGTAGAGTTCTTTTTATTTGTGTGCTATTCTGGTAGTAGGAATTCTTTCAGCTGCTTTGTATGAAAGCTTGCTTCACCTAAGGTGATAAACTTTACTAACAGCTCTTGCTGCGAGCCGTTGGGATTTTTCTGTGTTTGTTCAATTCGAACCAAAGTCTCTGTTTCCGGTGTTACACGTCTCATTGAACTCTCCTTAAAATTCAAGTCATTGTAACTATTGACCCTTAATAGCTGCATCTGCGGTTCGGCAATTCAGTTTGTCTGATGGTTCATCCATCAGACAGCGGCGTTCCTATTGGTGTAGCACCCCTCTCAGTCTACGACGACTGTTAAGGGATTACTAAAATGTTCAACAGTACTTATACGAACAACTGTGTAACTCTGTAAAAAAACAGCGAAAATGACAAGAAAAAACACAGAAGCCATAACGACGATGAATTAGAATCTTCTCAGAAACCATTCGACCCGTCTCAGGTTTACCCCTTCTTACCCAACTCCCTCCTAATATTCCCAACTCCACCCAACTTAGTGTTGCGCTGTGCTAGATGCTAAGGGGAGTCTCCGTCGTATTTCCAGACGTCGTTTATCTATTTTCATTATTTTTTCCCTCTTTCACCTTTATTTAGCGACGCTTTCCCGGCCTGCCTAATTATGCCGCTACCCACCGCGGCAGAGACGTGTTGAACAGCGACTGTGCTTATTAGCTAGGATACCGGCCCCCTTTGCAAACCCATAATCTCGTAGCCTGTCACGGATAACGACGATATCACGGATAACCGTGTCAATAACCAGCCGTTGCTCGGTGAGCGTGCGAGAGTGACGGGTAGACCCTCAACGCGTCACTCACTAAAATGTCTCTTTCTGGCTGCACTACGAGCAGCCTTAGCGGCAATAGCCATGGCCATCATACCACCAACAACAGCAACAACTACGCCAGTCGTAAACCTTAAATATCTTAACGTCTTTCGTATGATCCGAAAAAGACGTACGTGTGTTCACGCCAGGCGTATACTCTCGTTGTCTACGTGAATTGTCGGTGCGTCGCGGCAAAACAAGCTCGCGTTTCTATTCACGTAACGGCCACCAGCAGAAGTATGTGGCCAGAACTGCTGCTAGACATTAGATAGACACGCCCGCCTTTATACTCAACGGGGCTAGAAAGATTTTTGAATTAGTGTTCAATCGTACCGAGGGCCGGATCTTGTGGCTGGACCCTGGCCGACGTGGCCGCTCTGGCAGGTCGACCTCTGGGGGCCTCTGGGGGCCTCTGGGGGACGGGTGTTCATGTATTGCGTGTCGATTTCTCCATTTCTGTGCTGGACTTTACTGTTCGTTATAGGTTTGCTCGTGTCTAGATTGGTGCAACGCAGTGACGCCTATACACAATATGAGACCGGTGGGAGCTGCCCACATAGCGCTCTTCTCCTGGTGGTCAATCGAACTCCTTGGCCTTTCATGCACCTTTAGCGCGACCAAGCCAGTGGCTGACGACAGTGAGCTACGCCATGGTGTGACAAAACACTGCCAGACAACTACATCCGGTTGTGCCGCCGCTCTCCTCAGACATTATGCTTCGGTGTGATCCTCTTCTACTCGTTTTCCTTGACTTGTGATTCGACTGACTAAGGGACACTTTAAAATCGCTAGCAACTACTATCGCTAGCGACACATGCACTAGTTGCCGGAGGAGAGGAAGGAGGGGCAAAAACGTTCTAACTTTGGTAACGACTGGCTTCGAGGGAGTAGTCGCGGAAAAGGCTGAGAAACGAAGAACGGAACGAGTTTAGGATAACTGTAAACTGAAGAAGATCTTACGAAGCCATACCTTATGTCTTTAGTACATAGCCAACGATATAGGACGCAGAACGTGTCCAGGTCAGATCAGTGCAGAGAGCGTTTCGAGATGTTCAATGCTTCCATCTGCTGTTGGCAGAAATGTATCACTACAGACTTTATTGAATGTGTGCATTCATATAATATGTGCTTAGTTAGGCGCCTGTACGAGTCGGTTCACTTGTTTCTCAAATGTTGCCATTCACCTCAATGAATAGAACGCAGATGGGCAGACAGGGGAACGGGTGTTAACGACATAATTGTACGTGGCAGTTTTTCGGCAGATATTGTGGCAAAGACGCATAGGAAAGGCAAGACAATGAAATAGTGTTATTGGTTACGTAATGGCTCTTCGTGAACGTGGCTCTCAGACGGAGAGTGGAGCAGAGCAAATAGACGTTGAAGAGAAACGAGCTTGAACCATCCGATCTCGGCACTTCTGTTCGTCTGACTGGGTTCGTGGGTTCAACGTTGTCCTTCTACGCTCATTAGTCGTTCATCCATTCATGCGACAGGACACTCGATCATCGAGAACCAAACATTATTTGCACGCGTACACCTCGAATATAACACTCTGGTGTACGGAAACACATATATATATATATATATATATCTTTAACTACCATTCGTCGCAACTCCGATAAGGCTGTGTTATCACAATAAGACCATCCCTTGTCTGTGCAACTATACCAACTATCTGTGATGACCGCATAACTAAAATGAACATCGAAGCGCTGGCGTAGGGGAGATAGCTGTCGCATGACAAAAACGGTCCCAATTTGATAATCGCTTGGTTTCTATGCTTAATTAATCTTCTACGACACTACGAGTATGAGAGATCCACGGGCTGGATTGCGCAAAAAGCGAAACACCAAATCGGATGCGGTGATATTTCCACAATACTTATTATACGAATTGAAACAGACATGACATTAATACCCATTACAACGAGAATCAGTAACGAGACTTCTACACATTAAATGTGTGGGCATGGACGACATAGAACACAGGACTCCCAGTAGCCACTATACCGTCAGTTGTACATGATGTGGGCAAGCACCATAGAAGGTACGGCGACAAAGACGCCCTAGAAGACAGAGTAAAGGACATTAGGGATGGTTGTCAGATGCCAGCTGGATAAGTAAAAGTAAAATCCTTTGGCACAATACAGACTGCGGGGCAGTGCGCATAATTTACTCGGCCCCTAATAGAATTCGGGAGCCAATGAGAGTGCGCTGAGCAAACAAAATTGTTCGGTCCCTCGATGAATAAGGGCACATGTTGTACGTACGGCCGAACGATACCTAGATAGCAGGCCAGTCGCGCCTCTTTAGGGGAATAAATGACTGGTAATGATTTGCTGCACAAAGAGAAAACCGCTAACAAATGTCGACGTCCAAAAACTGACTTCCGGTTGGTGCCCACTTGCGTCAGCCTGTCTATGGGAGTTTCCAGCTGTCTGCAAAAGTGTGCGAAGTGTGAACAGAACGAAGTATGAACGCCCGTTACTATTTTCGTTGAGCTTTATAGATTCTAAGCAAATCGAACGTCTAGCCATTATGAATAAAGGGCAATCGAGTTAACTGTATCAACAATATTTTTACTGATAACGGACCGGCTAAGTGTAGTTATTACAGGTATAGTAACGTAAAAAGAACAGCGTTGCATCCATAGCGGCAGCTTAGCGTCAGGTCTCACACGCGAAAATAGGTGATCATGTCAAGGCGTTGGTTAATCGGACGACAAATGACAATGATATACGGAAAAGTGCAACATAACTATATATGTTATATTAAAAAGTGAACAACCTATAAACGTACACACATAAAGGCATACTTTGCTAGGATACCGTGCGTACACACACAGACTCACATAGATACACGCAAAGAGGAAAAAAGAAAAAATGTGGCAATGTCGTCAAACCGAAATGCATCGCTACACAGTTGCTTCCACCGGTAACTCTATACGTACACGCAGAAAGACATAACCACATCAATTAAGTATGACGTTATACTAAATTACTATATTAATATTATTATTGTTGGTAATAATATTATAATATACAGCTACGGATATAGGTGAGTGTAAAAACTGCTGCAGACACAGCAACATGGACGGGGTTGTGGAGGCGGATGAGTCATCCAAATGTGGAACGAATAAATTTAGCAAAATTTAATGGCTTGCTATTATAGAGTAAACGACAGATAATTGTCATTTAGGATCGATTCGCAGTTGTTAAAATAGTTCCTTGGACATTTGGGAACGAATAGCGCCAGCATGATACGCTACGAACGAGGAGAGCTGACAAACAGCGGTTGGAACCTGCGCGGGCTACGACGAGCAGGAAACGCACCTACTCATTTAGTCGAATATCGTCGACGGCATGCGAATGTCTTGTAGGTGATAGCGGTAAAGGGCAGGCCAGTGAGGACCACGAGTAACCTAGGCTATCAAGCGCCTAGCAGAGAAATGCACACGAGCTCTGGCAGCTGCCCGTCCACCGACTGAGCATTGTGGACGATGGACTCGCTGCCAACAGCAAGGAAAGAAAGGCGTTGTGAGGCCCGTGAGATGGAGAGGAAACCTATAAGTTTGTCACAACGTAGATGCATAGAGATGTCGAGATTTAATAGCGAAGATTATCCTACAAATGTAGGAGAGGCATGCTGTAGATGTTAAATGCACTTGGTTGGACGTCTCACGTGACACGGGTGCTTCGTCCGCCTGGAGACTAATATGGATATTAATATTCTAGATAATATTAGATACCTATGACGACGGCGATGATAATGAGAACGAAGAATCGATCGATAACGATGAATGAAAAAACAACAACAAAGAGAGAGAGAGAAAGAAAGGTGGAAAATAAAACATATTGTTTTGTAAACACAAACAAGCATTGGCTCCTTATGTGATTATCTGACTATGCTAAAATAACTTTCGTGTGTAATGATTTACGAAAATTTTACATAGTAAAAAAAAGTAGCACACTAAAGAGTAGTCCCAAAAACATCCCTTAGTTTTATCATGCAGCATTTTATGTCATGCTGTTTTTACTTCTTCGTGTACGCTTCAAATAAGAGAGCGAAAGTATCTAGTAGGCTTTACCGAATTAAAAAGGAAAAAAATGTTTAGGTCTCCCAAAATAATAATGTATAGTTGAAAAGCGGCTTTCTCAGTGTATCGTTAATACAGTCGAGCAGAGCACAATGGTAACTAGTGAAGCGTATAGAATCTAAATAGCAGCGCCCGCGAAGTTTTATCCGCGTCTTGGAAGAAATCTAGACATGCCATGTCATCTAGAGTTCGTTTGTTCATTGGCTAACAAAGCGGCTATTGAGTAGAAAAGCTATCGTACACTGTTTACGACTATCTGTCTTTAACATCGTGTAGATGTTACATGTGTGCTTGCCAAAAAGGAGTATTAATTTAATATGCCTATAGTACGGCGACACGTTATGTTGGAAACAACGGTGAAATGAATATTTAACGACCCGAATAGCGTACGATGAAAAATGGTGACAAATCTTTTGTGCAATCTTTCATATCATTTCTTTATCATAACTTATCAGTCGAGCTCAGTGGCTTGATGCATTCGTATGTGTCTTGCGACTGGAGGAGACACGTACGTGCACGGGTTCGATCCCCGCCGGTGCACATTTACATTTATATTGGGGTCCGTCTTACGAAGTAATGCAAAGACTGCTACCGTGGACGTTAAATGTTGGCTGATGGTCAGCTTTAAAATATCATAACTTATCAGTCCCTTATGAATAAGATTTGATTGTCGAGGACAATGACTGAAGCTTTTAGAAAACGTCACGATAATGGATCCAAATTGACCATCAATTCACGCTAAGGATATTCTTGTAGAGCCATAGAAAGGCTTCATACCTTCAGCCACGCACGCACATCACACACCTGAATAAACAAGATATTTGCTACGTTGTCAGATATAATATACCTTTCGCCGTTAAACAAGGCTAGTCGCCAGCCAAACAAAGCTGAATCCAGTCCATGCATCCATCCATATTTTGGCGGGCAGCCGACGCAGCCCTATACGCGCAGGTGGAAGCCAGCTAAAGTGACGGAACTTCTATAACAACTGGTCGAGCGCAGTGTATTGTGGACTCCATCGTGTGTTGAAAGCAGCTGTGTCATGGAGCACTCAGGTCTCGGAACGACGGTTCTTGTTGACGAGATTCTCTCTGATGCTCTTCAAAAACTTCGATCGGTAAGAACCCTTTGGGTTAAAGGGTCCAGTCACCTGATGTTAACTGCCGTATCTCAGTTACCCGCTGTACGTTTAGGCCAAGCATCACTATTGAGTGAGTCTCCCTTTATTCTAGACAAATGGAAATATATAGGCGCTTGGATAAATTCCAGCTTTATAGAACCTCAGCTGAGCTTAGAGAGTGTCCGGCCAAATACGTGACGTGTAAGGACGCATCAAACTATGGTCATTCATCGAAATTATTTGTCGCCTGCTGCCTAGTGAAGATAGTTCATAATAGAAGACAATTCTACAATATTTCTACAATATATGAGCACCTGTTTGTGAAAAGTCGGTTATGTGGGCAATGCCCAGCTCAGAATCAAATAGCTGTTTCAATAAACCTTTTTTCTCCTTCACCTCAAAACGTCCAAAGTTAGTTAAACTAAGTGTTTCCAAGGCAGATATTGAGTTCTGAAAATTTCTCGTATATAACTGACATTGTTTTCTCATACATAGTAATCAAGTTTTGGTTACGCATTCTAATTAAAGCAATCAATACGTCAACCTTACTATATTTTTCTTGATTACACCGGCCGGACATGTTAGAGAACAAGAAGAGAGTAGTAGCGCTAGTTGGCTGTTTGTTAAATAGCTACTCACCCGTGGTTAAAGCTAATCGTTAATCATATCTTGTCAGGGTAACATAGTTAGGAACACCAGCGGTTCGGGATTTCACGACATTTAAAGAACTGTTCCTATGATATTTTACAGTGCTTATAGGATGTTTTCTTGTAAATTGTCATTTCTTCCAGCAAGCGTTCTCTTCCTTATCGATTACTTCAAGGACTCATAGCGTTCTTTTTTTTGTAAAAGCATGGCACGAGCGAGCACTAAAGATAATTCTCCACATCTCTTTTCTCCGTAGGGTGACATCCTGCCAGATGAATCCTCTTTTTCGCTCGCTGCTCGCGAGCCCGTCGCGCGATCAACATCGGTTACCCATCCCACAGTTCAATGGGGTTACCGCTCCTATACCGATGACGTCTTGAAGTCCTTCATTGACCGATCGACTTCGTTCGGCCGTTCTGCAAGCTTCGACGCTTTAAGAACCGACAAGGCCCACTCGGACCCTTCTTCGTCATCTATGTCGGCGTACGCATCGATTGATAGCAGCCATGGCGTCACGTCGAATCGTTCAAGCGACCCCGGCGAAGTTAAAGTAATGAAAAGCGACGATCCCTTTATCAACTCGACTCGCACAAACGTCTTCGCCAAGCAGCCGACGAATGGGGAGTTCGACTCGTCTGACGCGTTCGTCTCGGGAGAGAAAATGTTTGAGAAATTTGACGCTGACCAAAGACGCTGCCAGGAGGAGAATCTGTTCCAGGACGTGAGTTCGACCTAATCGCCTGCTATCGCGGAGACGTGTTTGGCCCTAGGTTGGGGTACGACCACTTCAACGGCGTTGATATCTTAACAGGCGTCTCCAGTTAAGCTTCGCTGATGCTTGTTTGTGTTGGTGTCTTTTCGACAAATTTTTAGTCAACTAGCTAACGGTGAACTTTATCGACACCACATGGCTTTTCGTTTGCTCCTAACGCGTGTTTACTGCGTGTCTCGGGTTGACAGAATCACCGAGTGCCATTTGAGTGTTCCTCATTGGCCGTCTCGCCAGAAAAGATTCTTCAAAAGCAGGTTCCGCCACCGGAATGGACCATGAGTGCGCCGCCTGTTGACACCTCGTCCTTTTTCAAAGTTGATGTCGGGGAGTCTAAAAGTGGTGCTGCGTCTACGAGAAACGCGTCTTCAGCGACGCTAACTGCCAACAGCAGTATCGGCAGCCAACTGGAAAATGTAAAACATTTCGTAGACGAATAGGGTCATAGCCAGTATACAGCAATTGTCGGGGTAGAGCAATTGCTGCCGTCGCATATACGTATGGGTGTATTTACGGGTTATCAAACTCGATGGTGTAGTCATTCAATGCGAAGCTAATTTGCCGTCAGGCGGGACGCGTATCTCGACAATATATTCCAATACAGTTTTTTTTCTGAATTAGGCGAAGTATAGACGTCAGGAGACAATCGCTTGGTTAGCAATGCCATTCAGAGAGGTAATCATCCCGCGCAAAACTGCACCATTCGAAGATACTGATTTGTTTCACTTACGTTTTTCAGCAAACGGCTCCCAAGCCCGAGTACGACGTCGGTCTATCGTACTTTCTCGGCGTGATTCTACCAGGTATTGCAACACACTTCGATATTCCCACACCGCCTAGTTTGGAAAGCGGACCCGGCAACGTTACATCCTTTCTCAACACAAAGCCCCTTCCAATGTGCTGCATCTCGTTAAGGAACCAGGGCCAAGGCGGCCTTCGTCTGACGGTGACGCCGCCCCGACAGACAAGTGGCAACATCCTGATCGAAGCGGCGCTAACGCCCCAAATCACCGTGAAATTCACAGCGCTCAGTTTGCTGCCGATGCTGGCATTGCCTGATCAGGTCGTGCTCCCTCCCGAGATCCCGACTCGAGTCGCTCTCCGGCCGTTGGTTCTGTATTCGCAACCGGTGACGCTACAGGTTCGCTCAGCTATGGCGACGCCGCAGGAGGTCACGTTATTGCCGAGCGGCGAGGACCTGCAGGTGGAAGTGACAGCCCGCGAGGGCGACACGACGCTCAGCCTGCAGTTGCTCAGCGAGGGCGAGCAGGTGGCAACGCTGCAGACGCATGTTGAGGTTCGCTTCGCGCGGATTCTGCTCCGCGCCGATGCTGGTCGGGATATGTCGATCGTTACGGTCGAAAACGAGGAGTCGTTTGCGGTCGAGGTGCTCCTCAGCGACGAGGTTGGTGGGCTGGTCTATGTTAAGAAGGTGCGGGTTGCTGAACGTCAAACGGCGCAGGTTACGGTACGCCGAATGTACGTGCGGCACAATCAGCCCGAAATCGTAGCCGAGATTCGGGCGGAGCTGCTGTCACCCATGCGTAGCCCGCTCCCTCTGACGAAATGCCGTGTCATGCTTGCGTCAAGAGGTGGCGATATTAGGCCTGACCTAGCCCGTTTCGTTTGGCTTGCGGAAAAGGACTTTGTGTTCACGATGTCAGAAAACGATCAGGACGGTAGACGAAAGCTTTCGCCGTGGAAGAATGCCGTAAGCATTTCACCTTGCCACCTCATCTCGAGTTATATTCAGGTTAGTGCATCTAGGCATCTAGGCAGGCTACGCACGAAATTCATTGGCTGATGCACGTGATGAAACAAGCATAACAACAAGATTAGAATTGGGTGCTAGGACCGAATGCCGGGCGATTGGTGGACGTTTGGGATCCAGTTCGTGTATGCGTGGGTTTGTGTGACCGATTAGCGTTACGGAAGATAAGCATATTGCCTTGGGTTTCAGGTTTTGGAGGAGCCGGACGATCCAACGAAGGTGTTGCTCCGCGTGAGTTGCCCGCCTCGGCTAACGGTGGGAAGGCTCCGCTTTTATCGACGCAGTGAAGGTGCGAACGCTGAACCGTACGGATTCCGCTATCCGATACTGGCACCCGAGATACCATCGTTGCTCTGGTACGCCGCCTCGGAAAACACCACCTCTCGAATCTATCGAATGCCTCTTGACGGGAAGGTACGTTCCCGCAGTGCTCTACCGTCGTAGACTAATATGATTTTACGGTAAGCCTTCTTGGAACCATCTGACCTCTGTCGACATTGAATTCGCGTATAGTCAGTGTAGTGTATATCTGTGCCACTGTAGTTGACCCGGCCATAATATTACACAAAATACTCGTATGTATCAAGGTAAAACGCAGGCTAGAACAAAAAAGACGATTTTATCTGAACGTTCTCTTATACAGCTTCGCGTATCCAATACCGGACGCTTTGCCGTATTTGTGGTGATCGCTAACGTTCGCGGGGACGGCCAAGTTATCGCTCCTGGAGCCTCTACAGAACTCCGGCTTCGAGAGCCTTGTCGAATTCTCTATGGTCTGGAATGCTGGCGTAGCCTGGTTCGCCATCGAACGTCTTCACATCAGGCAGAGATTCAGGCGCAGATCGACTACAGCGACGAGGCCATAGGTCTAGAACCCAAAAATCTGATGACAAAATTCAGCGGCGAGACACACGAATCGTTAGTGGACAAACTCGTGGCCGAGAAGGTATTTTCCCATGGGTCTTTTTTTTCCTATGATCAGATCGCTGACTCCAATACGTGTTATCGTGTAAGAAGTACGTCGCCTCAAAACATAATAGCTTATAAATCGAGTTACGAATATATAAGCTTAATTCTTTTAACTAGCTAGATGGAAGTTAATACTGTCGATACGATTAAACAATCACGAGTACCGAACGCTAGATGTGCATTTGCGAAAGATGAACATTTTCGTTGCTTCACGTCTTCTCACCTCATGCATGACTTTTGTGTTTTTCTAACGTACTTTTCGCACCGATCGATCCGCAGATTCCTGACGACCCTCAGTCGCTTGTTCGCCTCTATCGGCTATTCATGTCAACCGTCGAGGAGGTTTTCGTACAAGGGTCCGAGCCCGAGGCAAGCACATTCTTTGCCCCTCGATAATCAGTACACAGCCAATAGGCCATGCGGACCTGACCCATTTTTTAGACGTGCACGCCTATAAATATATGCAAATCTAATTGATATTACCCATATCTGTACATATGCGCATACGTTTGAAGTATATGCACTGGGCATGGCATTTTGATACTTCTATGCAGCATCGCGACTATCGGCGCACCATGTCCATACGATCCCATTTGCAGACAACCTTTTCAGTGCTGAGGTTTTCCTAACGGCAGCACATCGCAATGATTCGGCTAGGACAAAGTGGAGAGTGACGAAGATGCATTGTAAATAATATTCTAATTGAGACAAGCATCACTTCTGGGTAAGTGGGAGGTACTCTATTATCTACTAAAATGTGAGGTTGCTATCAATAAAAATCGAAAACATTTTTTAATCGATGACCGGCTTGATTATTGAGCGTTGTTGCATTTGCCATTTCCGTACGCCTTATTTATAGATTCAAAAAGCTATGCCAAATTGGAAAGAATGCTGCTTCGCGCATGGAAACAATGCGCGCCTGGAAATACTTGCGTGCGGGGGTAGATTTCCGCGCATAAATACAGTTTCTCCTGGGCGCAGTGAACGCATGTCATTCGACCGTAAACACTACGCTGTCAGCCCATCCCCTGTTTATTTCAGGTAATTTCAAACAATTCAGACGTATATATGATTGACGAATGTTACCTTTCCGCCTAAGTAATGCTATGATGCTACAATTCTACATAGTCGTGTATTATTTGAGCAGGTTAATTTACGGCGATAACGAATTAACGCCTAGAAACAGCTAATTGGTTCAACCATTTGTGGCTCACTCACGATAGCGTTTTCGCGTGCTGTATTTGATTGCTGCTCAGGGTACATTCGCCCTTTCTTACGATGTTTCTGGCGTAGTTAGTATCGTGTTCTAAAGAGCATAGCGATTTATGGGTAATCTTCTTTACCACAATACCCACGTATGTACCGGTGGATACATACCTTGGGGATAATATGTTTCGATTGCACAAGAAGAAACTGGCATAGAACAGCCGTTGCGAATAGAAGAGTTTTACAATGCAGTGTTCACGGCAATACAAGTATAACACCGTTTGAGTTCTCGTAAATGTGATAAGAAGTACCTCTTTTACCGGAAACATATAGCTCCATAATTATTTGTAGTTAATTTTGTTCAAGATTGCACACGAATATTTACAGTGTTTGTTACAGTTTAGATTTATTATTATAATTCAACTCATATTCATCTTAGTGTGATCTTCACGGAGCGCGAGCTTTGCGAATAATGCTAAGCTCACATGTTGAAGTCATGTAACAAATGATCGCAGGCTGTTCAGTTACGTCAAAACATATTAAACGGCTGCATACCAAATTGAGATAAAACGCACAGAGAAAAACAAAATGCACTGTAAGAAGGTCATACATTAAACATGCGAGAGACCTACGAGCATATGCTGGAATATCCTTGCCTGTCCTGCATTTTTTTTGCTGAAGGAAGTGAACGAAGGCCGGGGGGAAGCGAGTCTTAGACCGCCGGGAGGCACTACGCAAGAACATAGCGACCAGATCCTTTAACGGCAATTATCATGAGAACTCAGTCGGCCTAGCGACCAGATCCTTTAACGGCAATCGTCATGAGAAACTCGGTTGGCCTGCGGACTGTCCGTCTTTGTGCCGGTTCGATTAAGAAGGCAACGTCATTGCAAATGGTCTTTTTTTTGGTATTTAAATCCAAGAAGTGCAACGTAAAAAAATGCAGTGCAGCCAAACTAATGTTCCAATGATAGTTTTATATATTAATTCGTAGTATCCGTTAGTAGTTTAATTAAGGTGGTTCGAACAGCGCCATTCTGCTTTTGTCGAAGGTCATTTTGCAGCCAACCCCCAAAACGGCCACACTAACATGGTAGCGGTAGCAATAACAATTTATAGGCGCGTATCGCGCCACTCACAGGAACACTAACCTCTCCAACCGCCGTCTCTGACCCTGAGACGACGTAATATATAAGCTACCGCGAAGTAGTTAGGCAAGAGGGTTCCCAGGTGATCTACGATTTTCTTGCAGCGTGAAGTCTAGACATCTTAGTGACATTATCCACGGCGTAGATATGCCACGGAAGCAAACAAGAGCAACCTTAACATTCCTTTAAGACAAGGAGAAGAAAGGGAATTTTCTCTTACCAGCAGCAATTCTCGAGTTCAAACCTTCCTAATATTCTGACAATGTGTTCAAACCTCCCAAGAGCCTCGCGAACGTCATCTTAATTTTTCTGGCAAAATTCACAACAGTAAGGAAATATCATATGCATAGGTGACCGTCTAAAAAGCTCTTACCAGAGATTTTTAGCAGAATAAAATTTACGAGCACCAGAAACATAATCGGCCTAAGAATAGAGTTCTCTAACGTCTCGGTATATATCTCGCGTCATTCCGACTCGATGTCATCAATCCTAACCGCTTGGCTTCTACCACTTTGCAATCATCTCGTCGCTTGGACCACCGCAGCCTTCTGACGCTGAATTGACAAACCAAGAAGAACATAAAAGATTGTAGATGCCTGTCTAGTCTATTACTACTCTCTCAAACGCTTTGGTAGTCCACAAGCGAACTAGCACGGTGACTCTCCACAAGTTTCCGATCCCTCCTGTTCTTTGTGGGATACTGCGTGCATCCCTCAGTGCAGACAGAAAACTTCCTCTATCCAACAAGAGGTTATCGATATGTGCGAGGAAGGGAGCGGATGAAGCTGCGTAGTACTCAGTTATATTGCTCGCAATTTCGGCGGCCCAAATCAAGAACCTCAAGGACTTCCGCTCGCGATAAAGCAACGAGTGGAACCGGGCATGAGTAGGAAGTCCCCAGTTCTATCAGTGACCTTCTAACGCCGTGTGACGAGCCGTCGCGCAGTCATGAGCCTCTACTGGGAATACACAAGCAGGGTTTGTGCAACGGCAGCAGCTGCATGTCAATTTTTTGTTCTCGCTAGAATCTTTCGAATTGAACAGGACTGTTAACTGGGGCTAGGGTGTATTAACAAAAACTCGCAACTATCCATCGGAATAGTAAATCTATTTTACTAAAAATTTAACATAAAAAGAAGAATTTAAAGTTGGTGTTTACGATGCGCTTATTTTCACTCAACTCTCTGAGCGCTCTGGAATCATTTTAGCTGCCGTCCATCGGAAACATTTTATGCATACCGGATACTTTTGAATTACAGAAATAAAAAAATTCAATTTTCAACCTTCCTGTACAGCTTTCTTCTGAGGCTGAGTTCTTCTATGTCGGTAATAAGAATCCAGGAGTGCAGCCTTCTGCCTCTTGCGCTTACAGAATACGTTTAGAAATCCCATAGATGTAGAATTTATTTCAACGAGATTTAGGATTGATGTCATACTACTCCTGGTATATTTTTAAACTTTTGAACTCATTTGGGTAGAAAGCCACTCTAGCAACCTTTACTAGTACTCAATCGTATTAGTAATAACAACAGATTAATAATCAGCTGGAGAAATGTCAGCAGAATCGTGGCAATCCACGTTTGCCGTGTGATCAACAATCGCCCAACGCAGAGTGAGCACCCGCTATGTGGCTACAGCTTCTCGAGGTGAGGAAAACATTGTACTCACAGAACGACTTTGCCAGCATGGATTCAACTTTTGCCAATTTTTTCGTTTGGAAGATGTTTACGTTCTCGTAGTCTCCATAGCCGGCAATGTTTTCGTCGTGGGCTCTATTGTATTTTGTTAAACACGTTTTATACACAATCAGATTAACCGCGTTCACTGTGTGCAAACGTCTAGAAATAGCATCGCATTTGTGCCTGTTCCAAGGACACAAATACATTTTTAATTTAGAGAGTTTGTGGCCGTTCCTCTAAAGGTTCAGGTAGAGATGAATGAAGTTCTGTTTTAAGACTGTTGTGGGGAGAGGGATGGGAGGCGCATCTCACTGACAAAACAATTGGTCTCATGCGAAGCAAACGTATCTTTGGAATTTTCTGTTTTTTCTGGTGCATCTTGTCATCGTGAGCACCTTTGTTCTCGGTAGCGGTCATTGTGCTACTCGAGCGTTGTGCAATAGTGCTGCCGGACTATTTCGTCTAAAAGGAATATATAATTTTTTAGAGTTGACCATCATCCTACATTCCAAGTCGACGGTAGCGCTTTTTGTATCGTAATATGTTGTTCGTAAAACGGGCTCCATAAATGCAAATGTGCAACGGCGGGCATCGAACCCGTGCACCTACGTGTTTCCTCCAGTCGCAAGGCGCGCACGAATCCACCAAGCCACCGAGCTCAGGCTTTGTGGTCTGTGCTTCTTATGCCGCTATGGCTCTCTCCCTCGCCCTCTACTCTTTGACAAAAAGCTCTGTATTTCCGTCCTCAGATGGCGTAGCGGTATGAGAAAGGTGTCGTTGAGACCGCTTTACGACCAGCTATTTACTCTACAATGGAATAAAACAAATAAATTTCACTAACTATTTATCTTGGAGTTATCTTGGGGACCGGATGGTTCAAGTGCTCGCTCCGCCCGATTGGACCGAGAGACAGAAAAATCACCAATGGGAGACACGCTGTGTTGACTCCCTCCCTATAAAAAGTCTATAAAGCCTATAAAAGTCTATAAAAAGTTCCAAATTATTCACTAAATTCGGATTGGGGAGAGGTCCGGCCGCATCCAAACGCTAATTTTAGACTGCTTGGTCTAAACGTCTTTTGTCAGTTCAACCCAGATGGTTCGTCTGCTTTTTGTTTTGTGTTATTTGTTTCTTGGGTGGGGGATTCCCAGGGAAACACCACAACACGATTGAGGGCCAACTTTTTGCTTCAGTGATGAATCATCTATCAAGCCGACGACGCGGGTGTGTTTTTGTCAGTGCTCAGCTGTTGTTGTCGAAAGTGAACGTCTCGTGCGCGCGTCATGGGAAAACCCCAGAAAACAGTCGATTATTTCCGAAATACTTACTTCAAGCCTGAAAACCTGCCGAATCCTGCGAACCTCCCTGTCGTTGAACAGTGGCCGACCATCCTGAACATGATTGAGAGGAACGCGGTCACCATCATAGTGGGGTCGACAGGATGCGGGAAATCGACACAGGTACATCTCGACTTCAATACGCGCTATGCGCCGTCTAGAGGGGCTGATATTGATTAGATGGTTAGAGCCATTCTGTGGAGGTCTCTTCGACATATGATATAAACTCCAAGTAGTGTAAAAATTATTTCTTTGAGATTAGTCGCTCGTTGTCTAGCCTCAACTAATATTTCAGAATAGTAGTTTTTTAAATTTTTTTCAAGAGAAATATGATTTTTGAAATTTTAGTAATGGCACGTAAGCTACTTCATCCATTAAAGGCGGATTCCTTTTCGACAGCATCAAGAAATCTGAGTATTAAAACTGTATTAGTTATTTTATAATAACATGAATTATACGAATTCGTCGAGGAATATGTTTCCCGCCTGTATTTGGTAACGTTGCGCTAACGCCGGTGTCATGTATAGATTCCGCAATTGCTACTTGAGGAAAAAATCTACAGACAAGAAAAGGCTTGCAACATTGTCGTAACCCAACCCCGACGTGTCGCAGCAATCTCCGTCGCAAAACACGTCGCTAATTATCGAAAATGGCCCTACGGGTCCATCTGTGGACACCAGGTTAGAATCTTGATACCTGTGGAAATTTTATAATGGCGATTGCTGATGGCCAGTAGTTTCGTGTTTGATCCTGCTTATTCATTTTGCTGTTAGCTATTAATATCATTCCATGAGAATGCATTCCCCGCTTGAGACTTGAGGCTCTATCCTGAAAATTAGAAAAAGAGTATTCTATTTGTTGTCTAACTTAATTATATCTTATTCAGATTTCTAGTTTAAGAGATATTTAAATAGGATGTTTTATCTGATATGAAGTGGGAGCTTTTTCTTCATAGGAGTTATGGAACGCGCTGGAAATCTCATTATCTAATTGTTTTGCATGCGTTGGGTGCTGTTTAATAACGTTCTCGAAAATAAACTATATTCATTAAATTGACGT
Organism: Tropilaelaps mercedesae; assembly: GCA_002081605.1. Lineage (NCBI taxonomy): Eukaryota > Metazoa > Arthropoda > Arachnida > Mesostigmata > Laelapidae > Tropilaelaps > Tropilaelaps mercedesae. Next base: position 1,198 of record MNPL01007290.1, on the reverse strand, counting down.
AATTAAAGCTGCTAAAGCTATAAAATAAACGGAAAACGACCACAGTCTATTAAACCACCTGTAAGAACACCCTTCTGGCAGGCGTAAAGATACATCCAAATAGCCAACTGCCCGATAAATTCCTAGGACTAACACGCTTAATGAAATTACCCAATTTTTGCAATAAAGTATTAATTAACTTATCTGTTTCATTGTCCCATTTATGCTTTTTTATTACACAATAATGATGATATTACTAAATACCTAAAAACCTATTCTGAGCAAAGTTTTTGCTGAATACCCTATCGAAATCAGTTGAACTCGTTTTGTCGTCATTGTAATGATGAATTGTTGTATTATTTTTTGCCTCATCTGGACTTTATAGGTTGGATTTGATTACTGCATTTCAGCAGATTCTCGCTTGAAGTACGTCACCACGGAGCTTCTCCTATACAGCATTATTGCGTTAAGGTAAATAACACATCGACCTGTCTTTGACGCTTGCCATGTGAAGTTAGCGCAAAGTTGAAGTGCCGCCTATTGCTATTATTCTATTCGTCAAGATCGTTTTCATAGGCATGGGCAAGACATAGGCATAACAGACTTAATGAAAAATGATACAGCGGGCTATAAAGTAAACGAAAAATAACCACGGTCTACTGAACCACATGTAAGAGGAGATAAAGCCCTTTTGGCAGGCACGCTACATAAGAATTTTATCAAAATAGCCTGCTGCCCGAAACATTTCTGTGATTAATACGCTGAATGAGATTATCCAAGAGAGCACACAGTATTCAACGATAGTTGTTGTCAAGGTCCCGTGGTCGATTCACTTTTAGTAGATGGTGTCATGGAAGAACTAACAAATGACTATGTCATTCGACAATTTCCCACAGATCGCGCTCTGAATACACGCATATAATCGTCGACGAAATTCACGAACGCACTGAGCCTATGGATTGCTTACTGTACGTACTCAAAAAGGCTCTTCTGGAAAACGAAGACAATGCTGAGGATGCAAGCTGCATGCCGTGTCCCAAGATTATTTTGATGTCTGCTACAGTAGAAACAGACACTTACAAAAATTACTTTGGCAACGAACGGTGTGCCACTTTCTATATTAAAGGTAGTTTTAAAAAGGTAGTTTTATAATGGTCAAAAAACATGTCGTATGGGTAAAAAGTGCCTAATAACATATATATATATATATATATATATA
>MNPL01007289.1:0-39335 GCA_002081605.1 Tropilaelaps mercedesae | reverse complement strand
TTTGCAATACCTCTCTTCTGCAAAGCCACGCGTCAACATTATCCCGGCTGTATGCGTGGCCAGTTACCGCGTTCGCGTCATAGTAGGCTTGCTTTTGCCCTTGACCCCGTGCACATTGATCCGTCCGTAAAAGCTGAGAAGGCGTGGAAGCACAGAAGAAAACACAAAGCTTTTGCACGGAAAGCAAAGCAAATGAGGCGGGGGACTTCTATGGTGTGTACGACAATTTCTTCGGATATCATGATCCACGGACGCAGGTTACGGTACGGTATACAAAGTATCATTTATTTACATTTGTGTTTTATGGAGATTTTTATATCCATCATATTAAACTGTATTTCAAGCTGTTTCAGTTGTTGCACTTTAGCGCGGGCCCGGCACCTTCACGAACTATTGAAACGCTCAGGAGCATTGTACCCAATCAACCTATTCCTGAAGTCCAGGTCGACTGGTGAAGGAAGAATTGATCTAGGGCGAAAACTCAGCTCGTTCGTTCGCCACTCCACCTTAGTTGCGTGGCTCGCTGGTGTCCTTGTCAGCTCGGACCCCGGTGATGAAACATACTCGAAGCTAGTATGATATTTTACGTTACGGGATGCGAGACAGTGCAAACACAGTTCCAGACATGTATTTTTAGCATCTTTGGCGCTGTGTGCGTGCAGCGTCGTTCGGCGGCCGCGGATGTCCCCCTCGTTAGAACTGACACTATTGAGAATGATCCATTCCCTTTCAAATATTGAGATAATGTGAAAATAGCTTGTTTTCGTTGATTTGCACGATAGATGGGAGTGAGCGTAGCTGGACAGCCGTTCTGGCCCGACGGATCCGTGCATGCCTTACAAGTATATCAGATATTCGAAATCAAGGAGGTAATTTCAGGTTTGCTACACAATTTAGAAAAAAAAACATTTTTAGTTCTGAGGTATTTTATTTATTGTCGACTAACAATGTATCAGTAGATTCCTTTTTAGTCAAAATTTGACTACTAACAAGTGAATTTTTACTTCTGAGTTACTATAACTATCTGATTCCAATGTTATTTAAACGGCTGAGGCGAAGTGAGTGACGCCGTAGCCGTTTATTTAGTTAGCTCATTTTCAGATTCTAAATGGTTAAGATTCTTGTCATCGCCACAATTGTCAAGTACTAAACTGTCACAAGGAAAACTGCAAAGGCGTCTCATCGAATTGCCGCCTTTAGTCCGCAACTTTTGAGATCTTTACCTGAATATTATTTAGCTTTTTAACTTTTAATTTAATAACTGTACGCACGCAAACAAGGATCTAAATAGGTTAAAGAACAAGCGCAGCTTATTAATTATATTTCTACGGCAAAGTCGTCGTACTAATATGAAGCAGACTCAGCTCTAGTTAAGAGGAGAAAACCTTTTTGTTTTCTTTTTTTCAATGCGATTTAAGATCTTTCTAAGCATCAAACACATTTATTGCCGCAAGAGTAATTAACTAATTAATTACTTTTTAAGCATTAACTAATTAATAATACGTGTTAGTTCGTAAGAAAGCAGTAATGTAAGATGCATTTTTCTTCCGCTGAAAGACATCAGAGTTTCTAAGAGAAATTTTGTTTCAGTCCCCTAGTATTATTCCATAACGGGTATATCTACTGGCCATTTAGCATCATACTAGCAATTTAAGACTTCTACTGCGCTGTCACTGGGAACTATCATTGTCACATCGAGAGGGCTGGTGACCCATTGTTATAACTACACGTACATAGACTTATGGGTTAAGAATTCTCGTAAAACATAGTCTGCTTCCGTCTGCATATTTGGAAGCCCCAAGAACTAGACGGACAGTATGCTTGACTAGTGCATTTTTAGTCAGCTCTGCCGGGCTTGCGCAGAAATTGACATCTACCGGCGAAGGTCGAGGTCAGTACTCGCACGGGCCTGCGCAGAGACTTGCGTTTTGCCGTTTGTCTATACGCTGTCATTTTAAATGGATATTCCTTATCCATGAACAGGATAGGTTACCTAAACGTACCTCGAAAGGATCTATATCCCTCGCTTTCGTGCTTTTTGTTTTACCGTGCTTCATTTGAATTTACTTTTGAAAGGAACAAACTGTAGGCTATGGGTCTGCGTATTGCTTCATGCTATGTAGCTCGTACCACTTTAACGTTTAAAGGAAAGACTGAGAAGTTGCCCCTTTCTAGAGTAAGTTGGCTCCTGTAATTCCTTCTATTTGCGGGAATCTTTTCTTGCACACCTACTCTCCCTTACCATCGTGCGCTTGTCCGACTTCAGCCAAGTGTACCATCGCCAAGCGGCGGTTTTACTCTAAGTAAGTGTACCGATTTTTATATTTCGGCTTTTCTTCACCTGGCCATATAAGAGCAAATTCGAATGCATAATTTCTTTCTTGGCTGATCTTTGGTCGCAGGATAGTAATCTGAAGTTTGGGACTGACCCAGGCGCATCGTGTGCACGAGGAAGGTGATATTGAGGCGAGCAGTATGAATTCGGGAAAAGTTTCAAACTGGTCAAGCTAGTATTACAATTATGAGATAACGAATTGGAAGCATTGCAAAAAATTAAGATGGTAAAAATAAACTGCGGCTGCGTAAGCTAAAAAGAGAGAAGTAATATATATATACAATAAAAATGCAAGGGTTGATATATATATACTTGGCAGGGAATGAACAATATGACGAAATGTCGTTATTATTGTCGGTGCTATGTCGACAATGTCCTTGGACACTGTTTTACAATAGGCAGACCTGACGGCTTGCCACTTTTGAACATACCATATCTCACTAGCATTTCGTTGAAAAACGAAAATATTGCGTTCAACCTAGAATTCCATCGACTAAGGATTCGACTATTTGTATGAGCTCGTTGAGTGAGTTACACCGGCTTGTCGTTAATTAGATTTGACGAGGGTACTCGAGCTCGGTAGTAACGAATTGAAACTGGCGGAGGAGTCAAAAGCATCTAAAAACGAATTCCATATCCAACGAAATGGACAAAGACGTAAAATGATCTGCAATATCGTCATTAGTACGATATATAGTAAAGCTCCGCTGCACTGAGCAGAAAGATTAATGTACAATAAACATTCAAGATACTCACGTAGTATGGAGTCCCCAGTCCTTGGCTGGATGAGAGATATCGCAGGCGTGCAGGATGAGACAGAGAGACTTTGGTTTGTCGAGGCTGAAATCGTGGTGGCCTAGCGCGGTCTTCATCGTCTTCACCTGCTGAAAATGTGATGTCATATCTGTTGCCAGCACCATCTCGATGACCAGCGACCGAAATTCTCTGTAATTAAAAAAGTCAAAGGCAGACCGTAGTGTATTGTTTCTAGAAGAATAATAGCAAGGACTTAGAGTAGGCGGCTCGAAAATTACGAGCGTACGTAAGAGCAGCGTTTTCACTCGGGGATTTATGCTGAAGTCGGCTATCACTCGTCCGGTTTTAGTCTGCAGACACCGGTGATCTTTATCTGTAGCCACTTCTAATACATTCTCCCGTCGAGCCGAGCGCTAATATTTGCGACACTTCTCAGGCTGCCATATTTCCTGTCAGGGATGCAACACCGAATGTGACTCCAAATACAGCAGGCTATTGATCCAGTTAATTCAGACAACAACGTAAAGCTAATGTATTAGCATGTAAGGCAAAGTTTTATCTAGCTACAAAATGTGTGAACCATAGTTTAATTTTGGAAAACTTGGTAAACTTTGGTGAGCGAAAAGTCGTTGGCACGGTCGAGAACTATACCTCCTCTAAGATGGCTGGTGGCACGATGGGGACTAATTTAATGTGTGACGTGGAAGAGCGCATACCGTTTATCTATGATAGTCGAACATAGCTGCACGGCTTGCTGATATATGTCATTTAATAAATAATTGGGTTTTAGATTGAATTTAAACGCAGAACCAGATGATTCATAAGCTAGTGCTCTACCCACCGCACCACCATTGAAACTGGAATAATATATTTCCACATCCGAGAGATGATCAGAACCAAGCACTTGAACCTAAAAATAATTTCAATTGCTCATTCGAAAAGACTAAAAGAAATCGAAATAGGAAATCATTTCGGGAATATTTTGTGCATCCGTTTTGTCGGCCTTTGAACTATGTTCTTAGTAATCCTGGAGCGCCAATAACTAGCAGCGTTTACCGATGGTACTCCGGTTCAGCAGATAAGGTATTCCCCTGGGAAAGTTCAGTTTGCTAGCCTAAATAAGCTAAATACAACGCATTGAGTTACATGTTATACCATGGTCTTATTACTATTTCGGTTTAACGGGAAGACTGGCTTAACAGGCTTTCCTTAATAGCAACTTTTTTTAAAAATACCGTATAATGCCGTATTACGAAAAGAGCTTAGGAATGCTTGTTGACAATGCTAAAAGTGCCTACATATTTGAATTTGCGTTTTTCTGTGGAGTCAGAGGGCATTCGGTAGGAATATGGAATGAAACTTGAAGCACACAATTTAACAGTCATTAACCACAGCGCTATATCAAGGAGTATTGCCACTTCTGGAAATGCGTCATATCCAACGAAATTCATCTCAATTAGGGACAAAGCGTGGTCGAATTGGTTTGCCTGATGCAGTAACGTCATTCAATGGCTTTGTTAAGCCTTTTCACTGGTAAACCCTTCGCAGTAGACCCCTGATACGAGTGAGCGGAGTTAGCGCGTGGCGCCGGGGTCGCCTTCCCGTAGACGAAATCAGTTAGATCCTCCATCGCCGGCTCATGACTAAGGGAAAGGCTAGTCGAGCTATGAACAACCTCGAACCATGAGGTTTGTAAAGCAGTGCAGCTACGATCACATACTCCGCCTTCGTCAGTGGCCAGTGCAGCGGATCGGCTATGCAGGCTCTTCTCCACCGTCAGGGGAATCTTCTAGCAGGCTCTGGGGACACATAGAACAGCTGACAGACGTCAGAGTCGGAAATATTCAAGAAGCGGCATATAGTAGGTCATCAGTCGACGACGCTCTCTACAACGTTGACGCTGCTCAAGTTCTCTGGTAGCGTTTCAAGGGTAAGTTTTGATGGCTTTTTCCTTTTTTTGAAGACCTGCCAACTGTACAAGCATGCTTGAGTCCCCCATGCTTCACGCGATAGATATTTGGCGAAATAGATTCTTTAAACGATTTCTTTTCTCAAAAGTAAGTTTGCTATGTGCTTAATGTCTGTCCGCTAGCATATGACAGGCCTAAAGAATTTAATCGCTTTACAGTGATTAGTAGGCGGTGGAAGAGTAATCAAAATTAGCGAAGGCTTCCTACTGAACAATATGACATAGATATTAGCTATGCACGAATACGGGCGACCGTGTAGTCCAGTTTTCAAGAGATAGATTCGCCTGGGTGAAAAGATTTCACTGATGCGGTACACCCTTGATAGCAAGTTGGGAGCGTTAAGAGTCGTATGCGGGTATCTGATGCAAAAATCCGAGCTGACTGATCAGCAGCTAATCAGATTTATCGTCGAGACAGCCGATTTAATAAGGACGTGCCGTAGCTTTAAATTGTGGGAGGATACGAAGGGGTGAACTGCATCGCATATGGAGCAGACAGACGCTGTCCGAGAAAAGTGAATCTACATCGATGTTGCACCTTTCCAATTTGAGCTCATTTTATTCTTTTTAAAGCACTGTTCTTTAAACATAGAGAAATACTCGACGCAACGCCACTTATAATCTTTTAATTTATATATATCCTATGGAGAAATTTGTAGCAGGCTATTTGTAGTAGACAAACGCAGGGTAAGATCGTGTGAGAGTAGGTGATTTTCCTTAGAATTTCAGCAGTGTTTGGCCTGGGGTGCATTAATAACTTTTGCACATAACTTTTGCCTATTTTTCATTGCAGGTATGCATATATATGGATGTGGGCTCAACCCTCTTTTTTCAAAGTTGCTACTACCAAGAATTGTACAAGCCCTATTATGGATGACCGAATTGACCAGAGATGACTAACCCTCGGGCAGATAAACCAGCCCCCAACGAGTTGGTCTATCATTCATTCTAAATCGTCCAATGGGACCTTCATTGGATACGTAAAAGTCCTCGTTTTTCTACCGTCGGGCCGATCAGTGCCAACCAAACTCCTGAAGCCTGTTCCGCTCCAGCTTGCGTATTCACTGCCGGGAGCGCTTCCTATGCAGATTTTCGTCGAAGGCTTTTTGCGCAGGCCATTCGGGCAACAAGTAGACATTTGTCTGAATGGTTGTGACCACACCATCAACGACTCCTGTTGGCTGGCCGGAGGACGTCGCCCTAGGGCCACCAAAAAGCGGAGAGTTGAGGAGGCGGATAGCGGGCGGAAAGCGCGTTTGCGGAGAAATCTGCGCCGAAGAACTGGTAAAGGAGAGCTGCTGGGAGGAATGGCGTCAGTGAACAGCAGTTATAGAGTGGCTCCTTAAAAAGAGATTTCGGCGAGTTGACTGTGAACGTGAACGCTGGCCGCTGGGAGTGTGTCTGTGCTTCGAGTGTCGTACGTGTGTGGATCGGGACGGGGTAGCTCCATTTCCGGAGACCCACAGTTTTCTCAGCAATGGCATTGCACCGGCACCTTTCCTCTTTGGTTTCAACCCATGGACACGAGTCCGCCGCCTCTTCTTCTTTTTCGTACGCACCGTCCTATGGACCCTATATCCTTTCTCGTGTTCCTCTCTCTCGTTTAATTGCCCTGTTCTTCTCGGGTGGGGCACAGTTACCGGATCAAATGGCTGGATGGACCTCGAGGGAAACTCACGCTAAGCTGTCGACCCAGACCGTTTTCTCCTCGGCGCAGTCCTTCTCGTGTCTATCTCTAACCTTGGTCCCGGCTTTTTCCTGTCGTGATGCACTCTCTCTTTGAAGTGGCATTCCGGCTTTGTTGACCCGGCGCCTTTCACTGGACAAAGTTCTTCAAGCACTTCTGCTTTTGCTTCGCAAGCATTCTCCACTGACCGCCATTTTACTATATTACAGTACGCTTGACAGGAGTGAACTGGGTTGTAACAGGTTCGTAATAGAAGAAGAATCTGTGGCAACGGCACAGTACGCAAATAGAGGGAAATATTGCTGCTCGCTTGCCTGTGTCTTGTAAATTATGCTTGCTGTACGGGGACTAGAAAGGCCTAATACTTTTGAGCATGACATTAGTTCAGCCGCGTCCGCTCTGTAAGTGAAAATATCCGAAAATCTTAGGCTTTAGTACGCGAGTCCAGTGCGATGCGAACGCATACACAGCACATGAAAATAGTGTACCTTCGAGTATAATTAAGCACCGTTTTCCATCGGTTTCCTCAACGAACGCACTAGAGAACAAGCACTGCTCTGCGTTTCTAGTTTATGACCTCTGGTTAAATCTAGCCAGAGTTTCGCAACGTCCGACATCAAAATGTAATCAAAGAATTACTAGGTAATGTCAATTCACGTTTGTTTACCCCTGTCGTATTTACTCTAGCACTTAAGGTACAATTGGGCCCTAAAATGTATGATGGATTAGATGGGGAAATCCTGGGTCGACGCGTCTTTCGCAATCACACTCAAACATGAAGGAAGACCAAGCGGCGATTTTTGTTACGGGGTCGCACGCGTCAACGCTAGGCTAATTTCAATGGGAAATACGCCACTAATCAGTACGGCCGCAACTGTCGAATAGTATGTATATATATGGCTATCCTTCCACGGCGGGCAATTTTTGGCGGCTGAGTAGAGAGCAAGGACAAAATGCTTTCTTAGCAAGTTGGACAAACACCGATAAACGGTCACGCGTACATACACAGAACCGTCGGTGGTGATCCACCCACAAATCAGGCAAACACGTAGGCAAAAACGTTAGGTCATGGGCGTTCCTTGACGTGCGTTCTCTATTTGGCCTGAGCTATACACAACTTAATCATGTTACATGTCGTCTGCCTATGCATGAGCGTTTATATCGCGCCCAGAAATAAGTACGTCCATTACGGATGGCCGCCATCCATCCGGCCTAAACAACAGTTTCTACGGGCCCGGTTGTCGATCACCAGCTGGTGCTGCTCTTTTGAAATTTGTTACGATCCGTGTGCAATAACCGACTAATTACTGACTAATAGTCGCGATTTTGAAAAGAACCCCTGTGCAAACCGGCAGAACGGTTCCATTAAACTGTTGGGGAAGACCATGATGCGCTTGCTAAACTAGATAAACTAACAGTGTTGAGTGTTAACAATACTTTCATCTGAGGGGGGTTTGTACGATAACGCCCGGAACTGACACCGTGTGTAGATATTTACAGGTGGCCATAGAAATCGATGGAGATTAGGGTTCAAGGCAAGTTCGAGGAGTATAACGGTATTTATGAAACTGTCGATAGGTATTTTTTTTTTATAAATATTCTTTAGGGCTGACTATCAGCCAACATTTAATGTCCACGGTAGAGCTTTCTGCATTACTTTTTAAAACGGACTCCGTATACATGTATTATGTGCAACGGCGGGAATCGAACTAGTGCACCTGCGTGTTTCTTCCGGTCGCAAGGCGCACGCGAACGCGCCAAGTCACCAAGTCGACTGTCGATAGGTCCACGTAACAGCTGACGGTCTCTATCAGTTTACTTCTAAGAACATGCGCGTCACACATGACCTACCTTTATCCTGATGGCCCGAACTAAGAGCGAAGCTATTGAGAATATGAAATACCTCCCAACAGCAAACCAGGCTGCCCAATATTTGCTGTTCTCTCTAGCACTGGACCTCTCAATGGAGAGGCCGTTAATAATAAAAGACCCGGTCGACGTTACCGACATTCACAAGCACCTCATTCATTTGCTCTCTCGGTATTCGATAATTACTCGGTCATAGGAAAAATTTAAGGTGTCATTTCATTTGTTTGGTGAGTCGTTACCGGAACAAAGCCATCCAATGCAACTAATACATTAAGAAAAACCTTCCAAGGCCAATGACTGCTATTTTAATATTGTGCCTTATTATTAAACGAATTTCAAAGGCACTTTACCTGTACCAATTTTTGAAGTGAAATTTTTTTCAGGGGTGCCCGCTTACACTTAATTTGACCCAGATGTATCCGAGAAACTGCAGGGCTTCTCCCGTACAACCCAGGCGAAGTAACGCCGTGTAAGTGCACACGTTCTAGTCCGTTCCACCTAGTTTTCGAACGTACGTGACCTGCTAGCCGTCCAGAAGATCGAATGTAGCAAGACATACCTTACACTATCCCTTCCCAAAGAACCTATATGGCACAAAAAGATAGGGAGCTATGCTTAACAAGGAAAACCGTTTAAACACTGTGGGCCGGTCAGCTTCGCTATGTTGAGCTGTTCCTCAAGCCAAACCATATTCCAAGGTACTAACGAACGACCTTCAAGCCTACGGCAAACATAAATGACGCGCACGTCCACTGTTTTGTACCTTCCCTGAACACTTTCTTCGTACAACGGTACAAGGTAAGTCCTACACTCGATCGACTGTACGACGGCGCCCTCATAAACCGCAATCGTGTCGCTAAGTCACATCCGATTTTCTTCCTTGTAGGCGGAATCCCCCGCGACGGATTCGCATTACGAGCAGGGTCGTCGAAGGTTGGGGCTGAAGTCCCTTGTGAACAGCGACTTTTAGGCGGGTCGAGACGGACGCCCTCCACCTGTCGGTTGGAAGGCCTCAAATCCCTCCGAGGAGTATGCAATTATCGCTTGTCCGAGGCCACTCAGAAAAAGTTGACATTTGCACTTGTCAGCTCGTATCGGAGGACGGAGCCCTGCTCGAACTAGTTTGGACGTGTCAGATCATCATTTTGAACGGGCATATCGGCCTGTGCGACATGTTTCTGAATACCGCTGGGGAAATCTTGTTCTTCCTTGGAGAAAACTACTACGCCGTCGATGTGCACCTGTAAGCGCAGCACATGGAAGTTATTTAAAACAAGACGCTTGATTGGGTCATTTTGCCAATCTGTATAAAAGTAGCTTTAGAAAGGATACACTCCCCCCCTTATGTGTAGGTCAGCCGAGACTCGGCCTGACTGACACTCGCCGGCTGAAGAATACAGTATTCTTCTTCAACTGCGTGGTTTCGCGGCCGATGTACCAAGCGTCCAAGAGTGCGCGTTCACTCTGGGAATTACTACAGCAGCTGGTTCTCACGTTATTGGTTTACGCACTAAATCGTCGACGCGGATATACGGCTGACTGACGATGTTGTTGTCTTGGTGGTCTGCAGAGGAACTGCCCGGCTTCGTGAGTTCGATAGCGATTGGCCCCAAATAGACCAGCAGCGGATAAAGGGTGAACAGCTTCTGGCCGGTCGCTCCTTTCCTCGGATGTCAATAACGCTGATGGCATTACCGAGATAACGTCCAGCGGCGCCAAAAAGCTACAGATCTCTGCAGATGAAATATACGTATTCGTGCTTCGCCTACCGAGTTGCAGACGCCGCAGACTTCTGTGCATCTGACGGATAACTTAATGCCGTCTCTCTAGGTTGACACATGCGGAGCAGGGACCTGCTAGGCAGGCGTCGCTATTCCTCCACAATCGGGCGATTAAGCCAAAGCCTATACCCTGATTGTGTTTCTGTTAGATCCTGGCCACCTCTTCGTCCAGTCCAGACTAAGTATATTACGTGGCCGCCAAGCTAAGTTGAGGACCTTGCCGCGTCGTTAGATGCCCGCCTGTCCAGCAGGCGACGTCGTTAAAAGTCTATGGCCACTGAACACGTTGTAGCAAAAAGCAATATTCTTCGGATAGCGGCCACACGGACTTTACCCTGTTAGGAGGACATTACCGAAACGGCATACACACTTCTGAGCCTGAGTCGGCAAAATGCCGAAATCATGCTTCTGTTGTCTTTCTGCTTGCTTGCAGGATTTGTCGTTGCACGACTGGTTGCGATTGTTTGTTCGAAGCCTATTAGACAGAGGAAGACAACAACGTTTACACAACCATCGAGGTTACCTATGAATCTGTTGAACATGGACGAATCGAATGTTGCCGCGTCGGTAAAATGTATAGACAAATGAATAACGACGAATACAGTTTGATGGTGGGGAAGGAGGGTAGGACTCCTAAAAGCGTTGATTACGCACAGACGTAGTACCATGTTCCTGGTACCGACTGGAGTCGATGGTACCGGATCGATGGTTGCAGATCAAAGTCTTTGTATGTGTAGGCGTACCACGGACCCACGCCTTTTCATGGAGAGCGGACCAGGGGAGAGGCCAGAACAGTCGAGGAAGTGATCATTGTTAAATAAGGATAAGCGCATAGGAGACCGTTTGCCTACACGAGGGGAAGGCATCGCCAACAGGGACTAGACGAGTAATCCTTCTTCAGAAATCGAAAGCCAATACGATTTGACTACATAGGGAAAACGTGGAAATAGACGATGGCATTGCTGGTCCATAGAGATCACATACTCACTAGTGACCGAAACGGAGAGGAAGAAGGGAAAAGGTGGAAAAGGACAAGGGAGGCCCTTTGGCTAGGGGCGAAGACAACCGAGGGAGGCCAGGTCGGAGAGCCGAGGTAGAACATTTGCTAGGAGACGTGGACCGTTCCCGACAGCGGCCAAATTCCCAGCAAAAACTTGCTTCGGTCGCGGAAGCAGCTCATTAGGTAATGTGCTGGGTTAGTTCGGGGATCTCTTCCTTCGGGGAAAGGTCGCCTTGTCAATGGTAATGATGAGGCGAGACTCGTCTGCTCGGTTATACGGAGTAATTCGACTAGTTAGTTGTCAACATGCACGATTTGTTGGATAAAAATTGCACGGTCATCGGATTCGGTGTTCTATGCTTTAGCACATGGCACATACGCTATTATTGATAAGTCGGGAAGAGAGAAAACTTCTTGTCGACTCAGGCACAGAAGGAGTTGCGTCGTTCAGCGTTGACGAGTTCGTGTCGAAGAGAAATGCAGCCTTTCGCCGCAAGAGATCTCTCCTCATAGCAGAAGTGAAGCTTCTGCGCAGAGGAATGGCTAGAGACGAAGGGGTTCGATGTGGGGGTTATCTCTTCGTGCACTTCGGTCCCCATCTAGCACCGACTCTGTCCTATCAACTTGCCCCCACCTGTAAAGGCCCCCTTAGGGGACTTTATGAAGAGCCGCCCCTTCGGGCGCCAGGCTCTCTATCTACGGTCGGGACATAATTGGACTGCCCTCTGGAGTCTGGCAGCTGCAGAGCTCGGGTCAGTTCCAGCTCATGGCTGGGCGGGCAACGAATGCTCGCAATCCTGAACGGTGGGCGGACGCTGTCGTGAGGCTTTTGCCTTGCAGTGGCCAACGACGACCTCGAGGCCTTCCAGTTGTGCTGACCAGGAAGAATTTAAAGGAAAGGCCTCGGCCTGATGTAATGGAGGTCCTCGTGTGGTACGTGACGTTACAGCCCATGAGAGGATTCCCGATCAGTGTCATTATTACGTAACGTCATCAATGGCGACATTATTCCACCGAAAAGAAGTGATCTAGGCAGTGACACCCCGCGAGGTGGGCGCGTCTGCACTTGAAAATGGGGTTTTTGTTTGAGTTCCGCTATTCTGCACGCATAAGGTTTGGTTTAACCGTAATATTGTCGTAGGACACTTGAGGACTAGTAAAAAATATCCTTGGAAGTATTGAATGCGCTCTCCGAAAAACCTGATGGGTAGGCGCCTGCATAAGTTTATGTGGGAAATTCACTGCAGAGTCTTTAGGGTCGCATGCTCGAGCTAAGAGCTGTGGTGATATAGTGCATTGTTTTAATGTTTGTGGGCACATTCGTATGCCCAATTGACTTGTCCGTAATAGAAATCAATTCATATTATTAAATGAACATATCCCTGTTGTTTTCCCTCGCTATCTCTCTCTGTCTCGATATTTTACTTCAAACACGTTAACCTTTTCAAAGAGCAAAACAGTTAGATCAAACAGGGACATAAAATCAGTTGTTTTACTCGAATTCGAAAGCAGTCAACGACCAGTGAAGCTCACGTCAAGCATGGCTCCGTTAGCGGCACTTTAAGGCTATTTCATGTGTGGCTCAATTCGCGAGAACGTATGTTTCTGGAACCATCCTTCGCCCAATCGCCCAAGGAGCGTGCTTACTTTCCAATTTTTGGAAGATTGCTACCAACTACCCTTCCGTTTCCCTTAACTTCGCCCGGATTGCCTTCGTTCCCAACGCAGGGCACACCTCCGGTTTCTGCCAAAGTCGCCGATCCACCGCTGGCTGTGTTTCGTGGCTTCTCGCCGCAATCTTTCTGTGCCGGTCACCCTCTCAAACCGGCCATCCGAGCAGTCGCAAGTGCCTGTAGCAGGAACTATATCGAGAAGGCTATTGCCAGCTCGTCCTCGGCTTGGAAAGGTAGCGCATAGCAGAGTGGAGAGGCGGGATACAAGGTTATTTTAAGTTCTAGGAAAGGAAAACGAACCGAAGTAGGGGTAGTCAGCGGCAGTCCTGGATCCTGCTGGCAGGGTTGTCGAGAAACAGTCGGTTCGTCCCATCTCCGGACGGTTCCTTCCGAAGCAGTCAAAACGTGCCATGGACCGACCATTCTACTGGCCCACGATACGGTTACTGTTTACTGCTCATAGCTCATAATGCGTTTCAGTCTCTACTGAGGAGTCTTGCAAACACCGTTCTTTTTCTGTCTCTTAGCTCTCATTCGTATTCCGTTAGGCCTTTTTTGCCTTCTATTCCCGTCTACTGTCTCTCTCTCTTTTTACGTCTCTGTTTTTTGTTGTACCGTGTCAGATTTTGACTCCTTTGCAAAATGATCGACCCGTTCCTTTTACGTTGACAATTTTGTCCGAACCGGTCAGATACAGCCGATTCTTAGACGTATCGAAGCACAACTAGAAATATCTCGGATATCGCGTCACCGTCACCAGCGCTCAACGCGTTCACTGGTGTAGCGCGCTTGAACCTCCAATTCAACGTGAAAAAGGAATTCTTGAACACGGAGGAAGACGATTGTTTCGGGCCTTATTTCCTGTTGCTCGGCACGGACGTGATGGGGCCGTGCACCGATCTAGGCGCAATGACTTTTGTCCTTAATGAGACTTCTATTGACAATGATTCAGAGGATGCCCACTGCATCGCATTAACTTACCGGCGTACCATGACAAAGGATAGGGTTCTAGAGTTAACCTCAACGTACTACGACAGTTGTAAACATAACTGGATAAGTACAATGGATCGTTAGGAAGCAGGCGGAGAATCTGGCGTCGACATGGGTCTCTTCAAAGACGGTAGTTGTTCCAGCCTTGCAAAGCATAAACTAAGCGAAAAGCTGACAAATAATGAATGACAGTGTCCATTAATGTTACTAAGGAGCTTTCAAATTAAGGTCACATCATTAATAAAGAAATCGATGTATGTTCTACAGAATATCATGGTACCTACTTCGTTTGCAGGCGTCAAGCTGATTCTTATGCAGTTCGTCATCTGATTTTAAATTTTGATACGCCCGGACGTTCTTACCACATCGACGTCGGAAGATTTATGAACCAGCGCCGTGGCATTATAACAATTAGTATTATTAAGGCAAAGTCTAGCTGGATTTGTGTAAAGTGACATTTCGTAGCGGACGTTTGCAGCTAGTAGCGTTGCTTCACATAACAGGAAGTTATGGACACAACATTTCACGTACGAGATTGTCTGTTGCTCTCCGGTGCATCGTGGCTCAATGCAGGGATTCGTCGCCACTCGGTGGTCACGTTGTCGACGGAAAAGCATAATCCGCCATTCACATCAATTTTCCTTACCACTACTTTTTCGATTTTGTTCAACGTTTCCAATAAATAATTGCTAAAGTACCCAGCTTATATAAATGGTCCATTATAAATTCGACCTCCCGTTGATCACTTGGCCTTGGTGCTATTTAGTTACTACTACACTGCAACAATAACCATGTGAATGCCCGTCGCGCAAAGTGCTGTTAAAATCGCTAGTTGTACTTCCTAATTTTTTTCCGACAGGACAAACACACCAGGCAAAGCTAACATGGTAAAGGGCTTTTTACCAAGGTGGCCCATGATCGCTGTGCGCTGAGTTAAGACTCCCGAATCGGCCTCTAATCACACAACCAATGCGTGCCCGAAGGTCGACACTCACCTGTATTCGTCCCGGCTGAGGTTGGCCAGGATATTGCAATCGTCATGATGCATGACTCGGAACGAAGCGGAGATATGGTGGTTTTCCAGGACCGAGCGGTCGTTGTAGATGAGTGCCGTCTCGGAGCGGGACATGACGTGGAAATTGTTCGTCGTGCCGGTATGCTCGTAATCATGGATGATAGCCGCGAATATGGTCGCGAAGATCTCCAGGTCTGTTAGCCAGTTCTGTAAGCAGAACGAGACGAAGCAACATCAACCATTAAGGTTAGACCGCTTGAAAAACGAATAGCATGGGGTCAATAAGGTTGCAATTGGATGTCTCCACAACCAATTTTCGAATCGCAGTAATAAAATGACTATTCAAGTAAACGTGGAAATAACGGAACGAGGCTATCCGCCGCCGTCCGAACGGGCAGCGTTCAACAAACGTGTTATTGCAGTAAGAGTGTTCCTGGTTGATTCGGCGGTTTGTGGTCAAATTTGGAGGAATCATTTGTATAATGATATATACACTTCGCCTCATCGCTTAAGAGAAAGCTCAGATCTGCTTTTAATTAAGAATAGCTGACATTTTGCATGAGTATTAAGAACAACCTCGACAGCACTTGTACGCCGGAGATTTGGCATTCGCCCCTGCAGTAGATTCACTGCTGATTTTTATTCGCTGGTGGTCGAGGTGGTGGTGGTCGTGGTATTGGTGGTGTGAAGACCACTGAGACATGAACGGACATCCATTATGCAGACATAGATTTGATTTTCGCCGTGGAGCTAGTCACGTATTTGTTTCGCACACAACGCTGACTGACTTTAGCCCAACATTGACGATCTAGGGCTCCGTGCATTGCACACAGCGACCACGGGTGTTGTCCTGCGTTACAAGAATAATGCCGACCTGGCGAAATGCATTACTGCAGAGCACCAACTTAGTGAACTCAATGTGCGGTTTGATAAATAGGCTCAAATCATATTCC
The DNA here is from genome assembly GCA_002081605.1 of Tropilaelaps mercedesae. NCBI lineage: Eukaryota > Metazoa > Arthropoda > Arachnida > Mesostigmata > Laelapidae > Tropilaelaps > Tropilaelaps mercedesae. The sequence goes on along the minus strand of MNPL01007289.1, from coordinate 23,307 downwards.
TACTTCTGACGACTGGGAGGCTCTACGGCACTACCGGGCTTTGTGCTACCTCAGCTCGTGCAGATGCATACGTAATGGCCTGCACGCTTCCATTGTCCGTGTTGCGGTAAAGCTGTCACTGAGAACTCTTCGCGTGGCAGCGTTCGCGCTCGTTCTTATACGCCCCCTCCGTCGCCGCAAACAATCAGGATTGTCCCCAATAATCGACTTTCAGGTGGCGGCCAACAGCTGTTCAAGTCATCGATACGGATGCCCTCCTTGGCATATGGCCTTCATTTGCAGCCGCTGCACAGAAGTCGAATCTTCTTTATTCTCGCTTGTGCTACTTGGCCGGCTACTTTACGTCGGCTGTATGCAACGAGCAACGGAGATGTATCGGCCCTTTTCCATAGGCTCGCCGGTACAGGCACGAACGGACGAATGGGCACGCTCAAATGACTGCCATCTCGTAGAAGCTGAGGTCACTCGGTTCGCCTGTTAGTTCCAGCGGATTTGAGTTTTTAATGGCCATCACGGCACGCCACAAACTCGTTTCCGTTAGCGGGGCAGAATAAATCGGAAGGAGCAGAGCCGCCAGGGGCCCAAAAGTGGCTCGGAGGGCTACCGCCCTCAGGGAGGGGACATCGGGTGATAGGAGAGAAACGGTGCAAGGAAATTCTATGCTACGCAGCCGTGACCATCGGTAGGTCGTAGGTCATCGTAAGAGTGAAAAGGACGCCTGGAAAGAACGGACGAATAAAGCATACGAACCGCAAAAGAGCAGCACACACTGTTGTTAATCATCGCACATATCACAGACACAGTCTGGGAAAGGGGCTGAGGACGAAGAGCTGGGACAGCTTAAGGCAGGCGATCGAATGGCACCGCATCGAAGCACTCTAGACCTGCTCTTTTGAGAGGGGATTGACCGGGACTCTCCTGAGTTGTAGCAACACTTGTCCCCAGGGATGGCACGAGAGTGGTGGAAGACCTAGGAGACAAGGATGGCTTCATTTGCTAATGTCAAATTAATCTGCTGACACTGTAGTGAATTACCTGAGAGCACAGGACACACACTCTGTAAGTGTAGCAGCGGTGTCGGTAGGAGTCGGAAGTGGAATTTGCTCCATATTGTATACAGGTAGAATCCACTTCGAAAGGTTAAAGCTGTAGACAGGACAAGGGAGCCAGGAAACCGGCAAGTGGAGAGATCGCGCCATTTAGATGAATAGAAATAACGGACGATCATTTGATCGTAGATTTGCTCGATGCAGTATTATTTATTGTCTAGTCGGAAGTGGCAGGCGCTCATCCTCGCGGCCAGCAGCTTTTCCGCAGTGGTCGTCTAGGTCGCCTTGGGCGTTTCATATTTGGCTGCGACCCCTATTTATTGCGTCAGTCCTTTTACTATGTTTGGGAACCCTTCCCGTTCCCTATCTGTATCGGAATTAAACACAGAATGGGCGCATACGATGCAGTAGCCAGATCTACAGTGAAACCAACTGGGAGGGCAATGCCACAAATCTGGCCACCACTGTTTCCTGCAACTGTAGTAGACCTACGACACGCTCTACGTACGTGAACAATTTTCTAATACATTCAATGCACTACACCGTAGCTAAATGGATCTACCGGGTTGACCATGCGGAAGTGTAACTGCACTTCTGCACATGATACCTAATTCTTTGAAGGACCACTCGGCTCGCATGTTTTCGCCGAAGTCCCATCCTTCGTATGTTGTTCTTGGCGGATTGTTTCCCTCTCTATCTCCTGCCTATGACCGAGCTATTGACTTGTTTGCAACGATTTGATACACTCCGGAGTTGTTCCTCATGGATCGATAAGTAGGCTGATGATTCAGACTGTTCCATCTTTGGAAGTGTGTACTCGTCGTCTCTTCTGCACTCCGGCGTGCCGGCGTGCAGCGGCGTGAACAGATCGTATCGCGTAGCAACCACTGGGTGCATCGATCGTAATCTGTCACAAGGCCACGGTTCGCTGATCCGCCGTTTCATATGGACGGCGAATGGGCGCCCTGCCGCACACGGTAGGTACTGTATTGGACGAGTTGTTACACATCGCCGCGTTGCGCACCTCTAAACATTTTTACGAGCCAATTTAGCCATCAAGACGACTGATGATTGAGTACTGAGTGCAACATTGAATGTGTATCACGCAAAAAATTGTTCGTAATGTTACACCGTTCTGAGACTCTACAGGCTAATCAATTCATCGTGACCTAAAGTAAATAGTCGAGCACCGATTCAATCGATTTCCGAATCCTTGCCGTGGGGCGCGCGCCTATTGGGTCGTTATTCTCTGGAGAACGATTGACCGGCGCTATTGGGGTATCTTTCGGACGAAATGGGAACTTCGCATGTTTTTTCCCTTTTTCCGAACGTCAATATTCAATATTTGTCTATTTCTCTAGCAGAATGCTGCAGCGCAGCTGAGATCGGTTCCACCTACGCACTTACAAACTATCTCCACTACTTTCATCAGTTGTCGTAAGAAAGTGCGAAACAGTTTAGCGAACTCGTTTATGACTGAAACATGGAGGTGTCAGCTTTTGCGCAATCAATCTTCAGTTACGTTTCGGCCTATGACACTCTCAGGAACTTCTGCCGGAATCTATTGCAAGCGTAGTCAAATATGTGCCGCCTTCTGGCCACTGTTTACGGGCCGGGTACTGGAACGCATTGTCGTTGTACGGATATATCCGACCACAAATCATGAATATTAATTCAGTAGAGCTTTCAAGCCTCATCAAATCTCGATTCTGCTCTTATCGATAAGTACTGACGGATACTTTTTTCTTGTAGTAGGCTGCCACTCTACTGTTTCTGTGTTGTATTCGCAAAACTCCATCTGCCTAATGAAGCCCTCAATCGGTACAGTAATAATCTCCCATACGATACAGTCCCATATATTCTGCATAACCCCCTTTGAGTCCCTTTGGCCCCATTTCGGCGCCTCAACGTTTCACGTTGCTCTAGTTTGACGGCCTAGCCAGCTTTTTCAACTCAGCACAGTCCGCTAATGTTAGAGGAGTACAAACGAAAGACATCCGAGACATCTAAATCCGAACTCATTCGAGTTTTTGTCATTTTTTTTAAGCACACACATGTGTACGTAGGAATCTTCCTTGATAGTAACGACTAAGCCTTATACAATGAGATTCTCATGATAGCTCGAGACTTCAAAACGATATCCGGCATGTTTGTGTCCGTTGGGAGATGACCCTCGCAGACATACAGTCTCCGAGGCCTGGACGTGTTTTCTTAATTGTTTCTACTTTATCCCAGACCCAGACGTCGATACACTCCATAGCAGGTGGTCACCCGCAATTGGTCGACAGGAGCAACTGAACCAAGTAACTATCGAAGCGTATCCAGCTCACCGAAGCCCTCTCGATGGATAGACCACCAATTTCCTCCAAGTAAAACCCTTCGGCGAGTTGTGCTAGCGTGCCCCGACATCACATCACGTGATCTCATTTGTTCTCCAAATGCAGCGCAAGACCTTAGGGGAGGCAGGTATTCGTTTTTCTGTGCTCTGCCAAGGGATGACAGAGTCCCCCGAGAGTCTGGTTGGCCTGCCGGATTTCGCAGTCGACGACGTAGGTCCATCCCTGAACTTGGCCGATCGGACAGGTCCAAGGAGTGGCTACCGGCGTGATAATACGCACCTCCATTTTGCTGAGCCTGCGAAACGCCGCTACGTTAAAACTTCAAAGCGGGCTTACGGCCTATTTTATTGGGCTAGCTCAGGTTACGGTATACATTGATGATTCTGTAGCGATCGATGGGACCTGAGGAGTGCTTATATCTGCAACAGCGGCCAGTTCCAGTTTGCAACCATACGCCGAAACGAAATAATCGAACGCAGCAAAGGTCCATTTCAGGTTTTTTTACCCTTTCGTTCTCGACTCCTTCCAGACTCTTTGCTCAAGCCTGTACGAGGGAACCCATGAGCGGGTACAAAGATGCAGTCCACCGAGGGTTAGCGACATGTACTGGTCAAATATAGAGCCTGTAGTAGTGCCGTTGTGTGGGATTGGCCTGCATTTCGCGTAGACACCTGTCCTGTTGCCTTTGCATCTGCAGGTATAATGGCTCTTCATATGCCTGTAGCGTATAGACATTTCTACCGGACGGCGGCGAAGCAAAGCGTGATAGACGGCGAGCTTCTCCAGGAATCGAGGCAAAAATGGCTGAATTTACTCAGTTAATGCCAGATGTTCATGTCAGATGCCTGCAAAGAAACTTTGGAAGAAACAAACACAACCCAAACCGTTTGCTGACCCGTGGTACCTTGTTGCTGCTCACTGGCACGATTTTAAAATCTCAGGCTTGAAACGCATCGTTACCCTAAAATGGTAATACGTCTTTGTGAAATAACCGCTTCATTTGTGTTTTTGCGCTCATAAGCGCATCAGTATTGTGCGGTAAAAAAACACACTACTCAAGCCGTAGGAAGTGGGGATGACCTCACAATCTGTCACTCCAGTATGAGGATGTCAAAATGCGCGAGGTGTCACACACTAATCTGTTGATATTAGTGCGATAGCTGCTCATCGATGCCCTGATACCTAAAAACTACTTGAATCACCAGTAATAAAATATGCCAATAGCAGAGTGCACGCTTCAGATATGCACGGCATAAAGGACATCCTTATCACTCGACCGAGCTGAATAAGGCTGAGTACGGTGGAAACTCTTCTGTCTATCCTCCAAAAATTGAGACCTCAAAGCCGTTGCACTCTGCATGGTTCGGCAAGCACTTGAGCACTGCTAAAACGTGCGTTGGCCTTGCGCTCGTGCACACGCAGTTTCCAAAACGCGTATGATCCTGAGTTACTTAACACTGACAACGCAAGCTTAAATGATAATGAACGCATTCTTCAGGAATTAGACAGTAACTTGAAATGACACCGAAATACATGGCCCTTTGATGGCGCTAATACTGGACCTGAGCACCCTGCAACGCCCGCCTTGCTTTAAGTTATTGTGATTGTTTGCAATCTTTATTCAACCATGGCGGCTTTCGCAGTACTCAATGCGTGGCTTGACCCTCACTTAACTGGAGCAAATGGGTAAGCAAATGCCGTCTTCGAATTCATAGTGAGCTTGCAACTAGTGTCACCCACATTCGGAACCCAGCTTTTTCCTGATTAAGGACAATTTTTGCTTAGCCTTGATCTCCCTCTTAACCTTTTTCGTTTTCGCTCTCGGTTCATGTGGTTAGATCCTGATTTCTTTTCGTGAGCACAACGGATAATGAGCCGAACGAAGTTACCCTGTTTCCCTGCAGCATCTTCAGACGCAGTTTTTTTTCTGTTGCAGCCTTCATCTTAGTCACTTGACGCTTAACGAATGTCGACGGACTTTCCAGCACTCCGGTCGTATATTGGTAGCCATTGCAACGTCGGGCGAAGCATCTGCCGCGGAGAATCAGTACGCCAAACCGCTCTCGAGCAAAAAGTCGGTCTCTTGTGTGTTTGTTCTGCAATTATCCAATTATGCTTCGTCTGGCTGGTCGTACTGGCCGGTGGAAGCTGATGCTGAGTCATCTCTTCCAATTCTGCGCGAACCGCGGTATGGCGCGTCCTAGACAGAAGTGAACGACATCTTACGCTACGGATCGCTTTCTACGGGCAGGCTTACCGCGTTCGTTTTGGACTGCTGCACTTTCGGCGGGGTTTGGTACTCGCAGCAGTGAAGTGCCCTGTACGGTGGTCGAAAGAATTACCACTCTTCACTGCACGAGGACTGCGTGCGGATTGGAGGCTTCCTCAGATCCTGCAAATAGGCCCATTATTCCTGGAAGCTTCAACCTCGCTCCAGTTGCACCACAGTAGTATACGTTGCGTGCGCGTCGAACCATCTCGAGAGGAAAATTTTCTCAAAAATCCGGATCAACGTTATTGCCATCACTCACGACCCGGCGGAGTTTTAATTCACCAAAGGCTATTTTCGTGTCGTTTCTAGAGGACTTGCAGGGATGACGAGGCCGAAACGGGGAAAATGTCGTTTTGGCATTTGCCCACTAGGCAGCCACTGACGGATGTTGTTTTGTGTGATTGCAATCTCTGTCGGGCATATCACGACGAAGAGCTGTAGATTCCTTTTGGTTTGGTTCTTGCTGCCCTTAAACGTGCATTGCTTCAGAACGACGCACTAAAACTAACAATGCCAGTTGTTAAGGACCAGCCTAGGAGAAGTTATACTCTTTTTCAACGTTGATGGACCCTGTCTCGGTGTCGTTTACGTTGTTGGTTCTCCGTAACGACGTCGTCGTCAGCCCCCTACCAGCAATGCTTTGGTATGGCATTGGCTAATTATTGAAGGCCAGGTAGCTTTACGACATGATGCCGACGCATGCGGCCAGGGAACTGTACGCAGACAGGTGCAGCTAACCGCAACAACCGCTAGGAAAAAGTTTAGTAATGTTTCAAAGCTGAGAGCTTTTACGTGACTTCTGGCGGACCCTTATATTCGTGGTAAAACAGTAACGATTTTGCTCGTTGTCTGAGTAAACAGGCTACGAGGTGGGCGTTCTCTCTCAGATACTGAAAATTACCAACACCGATACTAAAAACATATTAGTCAAGCAAAGCTTCCGGCGCTCCTGTGAGCAACTACCTAACTGAAAATCTTTAGTGTGAAAGATTTTAGTTCCCCATGGGTTTATTCTTCGGTGCGCCGGCTTATATATCATTTGGAGCAGGAGATTACCGAGAGTGTGCCTTTGAAATCGAAAGTGCCATTTTTACTATATAGGCCGTGCCGTTTGCTATAACAAAAAACATGCAGGGAGATCACGACGGAAAACTGAGCCTCAATTTGTGCTCACCGCCTCAAATAACTAGAGCAGGTACTAACAGCTAGATACTCTAATCCTCAAGTTTTTGTCACTTCATAGTCGCATTGTTAAGACCGCATTTGGGCTAGTGAGCGATGTTTCACCGCAAATGTGCGCGATGTCCACTTCGTCAATATCTGTTACTTCAGCCCGTATGAAAAGTCGCACCAAACAGCTGGAAATACCCAACATCCAAATATACAACGTTACTGGTCTCCTTCACATTGCGGAGAAACTGCATCGTGCTAAAAATCGCGTTTACTCTTCGAGTTTTTCGCTCGTCCATTAATTTTTCTTGTGCTGTACAAAATTCGGAAAAGCCCGCTATTTCTGGGCTATTTGATGCCGGCCCAATGAGACACACTCGAAAGCCGTAGTTTCATTTCCTCTAGCGCCAATAGTTCTCTTCGCTGTGTATACACCTACTAGTCTACAAAAGCTTACACGACTGCTCAGTGCAGGCGAAATGCATCTATATTTGTTATTCCTGACAGCCGTTTTGCGGCTATAGTCCTTCAGCGCAGATGGCGAAGAATAATGATCGATTGGTGGTTCTTGTCAGAGGCCATTTCATCCGTTTCCCTTACCCTCGGGGCATCCCGGTCCCGCATATTTTGCCCCCGCACCCGAAAACCTCTTTTGAACCTGCCTTCATCAACAACAATACGACCCAGCCAAAAGTTGGGATGGATGGTTTGTTAGCAAAATAAGAAGGTTGATTTGAATGCTATATTGAATGCAATTACGATACACTGTGTGCGAGGACCTTCGACGGCAAGACAAACAACGAATCAAACATGTTCCTCTACGAAACGACAGAAGGTGAGCATAAACGTTACTACAAGATATACAAGGTCATATTCAGAACGTGTGTTGGAAAACCAGCTCCCGTACGCTACTTGTGGCTGAGGTTTGTCAATATTTTGTCGATGCGTAATTTAGATTAAAATAGACCTCAGAAAAAAAAAATTTCCAAAATCGGATGCTAAATATGTTAAAGCCAGTACAAAAAGATGAAATACCCTGCGTATCACCCTAGTACCGTTTAATTTTTTCGTTTAAAAGGTGCCAAGTCCATTTTTACTGGAACTTCCCACGCAAGGCCTATGCGATTATAATTCTAAAACCGAAACGAATGAACCATCGCTCACATAACCTTGTGTTTATGATATATGAACGTACACTATTCTGAATACATCTGAGGTATATGCAGGTATTGAATATTTTCAGCGATTAGTTCGAGTGGATTTGAAAAGGATAGTATCGCTTCGAGTCTGGCGATTGCAAACTGAATATCAGCATTGATTGGTTTGTTGTTGGCCTTTGTTGCGTTTATTTCTTTTCACCACTACCATTCTAACAAATGTAAATATGTATTTTCTGTCTAACCAATAGTGGTGTGAGTAAGCCTAATAAAGCAGTGTCCAAAGATCCTACCTGCAGTGCACTGAGGCATAGATTCTTAACGACCTATATATAAATATATATATATATATATATAATCTGTATGTTAAATTGTGCAGTCGTGATGTTTAGTATGCAACGTATTGTAGTAGTTCAAGTTTCGACGTCGTGCTTCAGACGAGGTTTTGTTTCGCACTATCAAACAGGTTCCTGAAGCTGCTAATGATGGAGATAGCGGCCCTAATGATGTATAGCCGAGTCACAGTAACGTTACGACATCGTGGCCTTATGCCTGTGCTGGCAGAGTAAGACTTCCTTAAAAACTAGTCTAATTCACTCGTATCGGAGATTTTCAACTGCTGTGTCTCCACTTGCTGATGCAGTTGGCCTTCATGAAAGAGATTGTCGTCTGCCATTTAGCACAAAAATATTATTGGACCGGCTACATACAAGTCCAACTACCCTGTGATAAATCTGAGCCCTTTTTGGGTAATACGCAGTGAAATTACAATTCAAAAATGAAATATATGTACATCGACTATATTCTTGAATGTATTCAAAAAGACGCAACGTTTTACCAAGAACATAAATACATAATTCAACATTTAGTATTGTGCAATATCAGTAATGTATTATGTCTATTTGTGTTTTTCATACCTAAATGGCACTTTCGTGCATAGTGTCCCCTGTCCCATGGACGAAAATCAAAACGACATTGTTTTTCTGTTCGCTTCCATCACGTGGGTTCTTCTTCACTGGTAATTTGCAAGGCTACCTAATAAAATCTTCCTATGAAAAGCAGAGCTTATTCTTTCAACATGCTCTTGAACAAGGAGACTTCTGTGTCACTTTGTCGCAAGCAAACATATATATTCAATTAAAAACGTATGATTAGTCTATGTTACGCAGGAAAAGGTTATTCCATTCCATCTAGTTGAAACATACGTCGAAGCACTGTGTGCGAAACTCTCCCTTCATTCCCCGAAACTCTTTGTAGAACAAAACAGTCCTCAGTTTGGAACTGTTTATGGCATCACTTCTTACATAAAGATTTCTAATCGACTGCTCAACGACGCCGACGACAAGTGGTTCATCGCTACCCGTTGCCACAGCAGACTTGCGTCAGCTTTGCAGTTCCACGCTGGCACGTAGCTTCCTGCGTGATCAGCGTGAAAACCACTATTCTCCCACCGTATAGACATCTTCAACTCCGAGTGGCGCCCTTGCACGCAGCCGGAGGTGAGGTGCTCAACGACGAACGTGAGACGAGAGTAAATTCGAAATTGAACTCAGCATTCCATTACAGTTGATGCCAAACCTGCCAGTCGTATCCTGTTGTTCTGCAAGGACAATTGCTGTGGTAAGACGACGCTACCATGCGCCTGCATCGGTCACCGCAGACAGGAACAACCGACCTAATGATATCCCGAGGGCGAAAGGCCTGAACAGGAGGTTTTCGACCGGGGACAGTGGCGGCATCGAGCCTATCTAAACTGTTGGCAGGCAGCTGGGCTGAATGTCTTTGTTGGGTTCGCGGTTCGTCGCCTTCTTCCGTAGGTCCAATATAATGGGCCCTCTTTGCCGATAATGATACTGTAGCCACCGTTTCTCGGTTAGTTGCTCCTGGGACAATAGGAAATCTCCAATGTAACAATAAAATGCGAGATTCCATTGGCATCATTATCACAGCTGTCAATAACGAATTACGCAATGCAATCGACAAACATGAGCTCGAGTTCGATGTGCTGATGTTCGCACTCTGTTCGCAGATGTTGATAAAAAATAACAAAACTAATTTGAGTATTCGCAACGTTTAAGGTTCTTCACATATTGAGTGCAATGGTATGTGGTCCGTATTTATTTTCAATGGCCGTTTTACTTTTTTGCCCGTACATGACTGGAAATTCTCTATTCTTCTGCGAGAACTCGGAATAAGTAGCCCTTCTATAATCGATACAAAATGACTGTAGCTATGTAAAATGAACAGAGAGAAAGATAAGTATTTCAACTTTTGTTTGGACGATTCACTTCCATGAAATTAATTTTCTTGGTGACAAGCGTGTAGACTATTTTCGAATAACATGGAAACAAGTAAAACATTATTTCTCAAATTACATAGCGGTGTCATTAATACAGGCAAATTTGTGTTGTACTCTAGAATTGTGTGCGGGTAACTTTCGATATAGATATGTGAACTGACTCGATGACTAGGCGCTCGAAAACATCCTAGTAGGTGTCTGGAAACATAGAAAAATTCGCTCAGATCTGAATATTATCTTCAGATGCCGATACTCACCGCGACGCCAGCTCTACAGAGCATGAAGTGCACAGTCTGTGTCACATCGGCTGCGTGCATATTGTTGTGATAGGGATTATTGTACTTTTTGTAGCCGGCCTCTATCTGGGTGAGGAAGTTTTCTAGGAAGAGGCTGGACATCTTGAACTTGTGGACAAGACCGTAGCGGTTGAGAAGATCGAACGAGAGGTAGCGAAGTGCCTGTTCGCCGGACAGTTCATTCAGTTTGAACACGTTGAAACTCCTGCGATGAAGAGCAAACGACAAGAAGATCGGTTAGTGGTGTGAGCTTAGAGCATGACATGTCTGCGTCGATCATGTGTGTGACATGACAGCATAAAGCGGCGTTGTCGAAGGTTGCGGCCGCGTGAAGGGTCACGTCTTTTCAAGAATTAAGGACATAACTTTGAAGAAAGAGAAGAAGCACTAAACATTTATATTATGAATTGTGCGTAATAGGACCTAGCCGATAGCGGTTCTCTGAATTAGAGTTAGGGGTAGGCGTTTTTTGTCGTTATCAATGCTCTAAAAAGGTCTACAAATGTACGATAGAGTATAGTCTCGCCTTGATTATTCAGCCCAAAGAAGAAAATGCAGTAGCCTTTGCAGTTATACATTTTGTAGAAAAGTTATCTAGACTTACCTAGACAATTACCTAGTCACCTAGACAATTCACAGACGATACCGTGTGGATATAAATTATTTGGGTGTTCATTTCTGGCGAGAGAGTCTATTATCGATTTGTAACGAGTTTTCGTTAACATTTGCAATGTGCGCAATGCCATCACAGCACAGTAATCTTTGGTTCTCTTCGTCCTGCCCTGTAATGCGGTCTGAAAATAGTCCCCGGCATTGAAGGTGGTGCCTAATACACATCAGTTGTCTTCTTGTATCTCCGGCTTCATCCTTCTGCGGATAAACGCGTTCGTTGAGTAAATTGAGTAAAGCTCGCATAAACAAGAGCCCGTCACCTGCGTCCACCCGCACAATTGCTCAACATGCATCTTCGGTTGTTTCGCAGCAGATTTCCTCGGGAGACATATATTTAGCTGAACAACTTAGGTATATAGGATTTAACGCGTGCGCTACATAGAAAAGCATCCTTCTGAAAAGGAAGATGAACGTCTCGCAATCAATTCCCTCATCTGGACACATTTTGTACAAAGCTTTATACAATTGAACCATTCATAACTCTGCAGCTCCAGCACCGGAGCAGACGTGTTTGCAATATACATAAATACTTACAGATCATCTTAAAGCGATCGAGTTGACTAAATTATATCATAATGTATAGAATTTTTTACAAAGGGAATATCTGTGGCATGTCATGAGATAATGTAAAACTAGAGAAGGAGCCAATGTTCAAGCAGATTAAACGGCAGTTCATATAATGGCGGTAGAATAATTACAATGCGTATAACCATACAGTCCCTCCTATGAATGGACACAGCGAAGTTTTGCTAATATTTACGCTGCACCATCTTCTGCACCGCTCTCGTCTATTATGACACACGCACTACACTATCACAGAACTACACAACAACTGGGAGCAACAATCACACAGTTTTCCTGGACAGCCCTCCGATGGTGTTAACGCGACAATAACAAACGAACGATATACATTTGTCAAGCAAGTCTATGTCCCTGATCAGGAGCCCATGCTTTTTTCAGAACTCGGGAGCCATTGTTTTGAACGATACCACGCAATCCACCGTAACCTGCTCGTCTACCACCCAACAGAGGGTTCATCTTCTGTTGGGGGCCCACGTTTGCATTGATGCCTTCTACATAGGCCGAGATGTGTAGTGCGTGCTTTTCTCTCCCTGCTTTCAATGCCACTTTTGTTGCCATAGCGGCTTTCCGCGTCGACCTATTCGGTAGTCTATTCCAAACGGGGCCCTGGGTCCATTTGGTCCTTTTCTGTTCGCTGTCCTGCCTGGTTGTATTCGCATTGAGGAAAGAGAGCAAAAGGGGTGGAGTGATGAGGAGGAAGTGGGGCGAGCTGAATAAGCGAGCAGATATCAAGGGAATCTGTTATGGAGCGGCCTGGAAGTATAAGGGTCTGCAACCATACAGCGCCGTTGTTGGCCGTTTTGTTCGACTATTTTTGGCAACGGCTAAACAATGGGTCAAGGCCGATCAAAGCGCCTGTTTCGGCATGATCGGGATGCGTTGGAACCCTGGAAGTTTTGAAGATTGCCATACCGAGTCGGCTTTTTTGATACAGCAGGACACAGGGGTTTCTAGTTTGAATGTGGCTTCCTACTCAGCTTCTCGTTGACTAAAAGCCGTCGAAGAGCGACCTATCCAGCCCGCGATGTCCCTTTTGCGATTCGGATGACATAATGTATTTCGCTGAAAGTGGAGGCGCATCCGGGGAACGGACTCAAACGTTACGGGGACCGAGTAGGCGTAGAGAACTCATTTATATTACACAATTGGACTGCTAATGTAAAAGAAAAACAAGCTTTAATAGACACGAAGAAGAGCAGTTTGCAAAATTGGATTCACAACTGTCCATAATCGATTTACGTAATCGCTTTGTTATATAATTCCGATAGCGACAATTGCAAACTCAACAGATATCGAACTGGCTCAAAGAAATAAACCAAATGAGGTGGAAGTCACGGCCGACTACCGCTCTCGGCGAGTGTAACATATTTCAAAATATTAATCCAATCCGTTTTCTGTTGTGGATATCACAATGACAGCTTCAACGAAGTCGAACATCGTAAAGGTGAAAGTAGTGGTAACGGATATCGTTACGCGTACGGTAGACGATAGAAACTCAGATATTGCGGTCAGCGACTACTCACCAGTCATCAGTGTTTTTGAGCATTTCTACGATGGGAGGGGGTACTTGTAGGTGCACCGCGGCAGAGGGCGACACTCTTCGATACAGGCGATCCACCATGATTCCTGCCCGAATCGCGTTAGCCACCGAACGGAAGCGAGGCTTATCCTCGGACCTGTAACGACGATTGGAACGAATGAGAAGATGAGGAGCAGTACAACAACAACAACTGACAACCAACAGCAACAACAACGACAGCCGAAATTGGCCGACAACAGGACAAAGACAGAAAGGCATTGCTGTGCCGGGAGGTCAGTGAACATATCCATGTGATAATATCCATTGATATACGTATAAGCTCACTACGGGTGTAAGTTTCCGATTGTACGCGTCGTTCCAGTTAAATTACTAACACCCAACGGATAGTCGCAATGGTTTATCCCCTGTGTAAAGCACTGACCATACATGCTACTATGCTTCTTGTACGGTAAATTTCACATCTAGCGTTATGATTTAGCAATAGCTGACACCTAGGTACATATATTTACATTCAGATTAGGGTGAAACTAAACTAAAATCCATTCGTTCTTAGCTTGAAACTGCTTCGCGCACGACTTCAGGTCATCCGAGTTGCAGACAAGATCAAAGGTATGAAGATGGCGCCCATGGCGCCCGTGAACGTTGAAGGCTGTATACGTTGCGACTACCACGGCACGACGCCGTGACACCCGCCAACTTCTAGCAGTTCACAACCTCAACCTCTGTTACGGCTACATGTAGGTTCTGTAAGACTATAAGGTTCTGCATAATACTACTGTAGGAGCGACTACTAAAAATGTGCGAGCTGAGGTTTGACGGGTTGAAGCTTCATGGCAAACCGGACTGGAAGGACGACACTCGTTAATGTGCGCATCTACTAGGCTGACTAACTCCACATAATTTTCGATACATATTCCTACTCGATACATATCCTAAAATTCATTTCACAAAGAATCCATTTAGCTCTTTCTTGGTGTTCACAGTCTTTTGTGTGCAATATGGTTAGATTCACATCGTTTCTTGAATCACACACGTGCCCCGTCGTACCCATTCCATGATCTGTCGCTAATTCACTATTATTTTCGTTTATTCATTTCGCGGACCAACAAATACATCAGCCACGCGTTTACTGAGATCGTTGAAAAAAATCCGACACCTCTTGACCTGCGTTTAGCCTTAAGCCTTTACTCGTGCAAGTACCAGGTTCCTACATTTAAACTACAACTACAGCCTACATTTAAACTACAACTACAGCCTGCATTTAAACCCCAAGGATTTTTTAGTCCACAGGGATTTTGACGTTTTCCCACAGGCTGATCCCGCGTATTGCCATGCAAAAGCAGACCGGCCGGCTGGCGCAGCGACACAATCATTGAACATTTTTTGGCAGACGCAAAACGCAGGAGTATTTATTAGCCAGTTTATTAGCCCTGACACGAGTGTATTGCGGCCATTTTTAAGCGGGTCGCCGTAATGACTCTGAACATCTCTTATTTTTGTTTGGCTCCTCCACGCAGCAGCCCTGCTGATTGTATCGCGCAGACATACACACCAGGATGTTGCTAACGGGAAATAACTACGTCGTACGACGAACGGTTCAAACCCGTCCGCCTGTGCGACGGCGTAGTCAACGGTCGTCCGGTCTACGCGGTCGCTAGCAGGAGCACGCCATAGGGTGGCGTTAGAAACACGATGGAGTATTGGGGTCTGTGCAGAAAACGAGTATCGCTGGACGGGGAACGGCGTCTCGTTAAGCGATAGAGTGTTAAGGTAGAGTTTAAGGATGATCTAATGGGATAATAGAGTAATAGGAGCAACCACGATGAATATCGTGCCATTGAACGGCGTGCGGTAACTGATCGCTTGCCGGTGTAGTAGCGGGAGTATGTACGAAATATATTTGTTCATGTATGAATCTCGATAGAGACTAACGGGACTAACGAGAGAATGCAACAACTGCGAGCTCCCGATCACAGGACGCGTAGACAGATCTTCGAGGACCTAATGCTTGGCTACGCAAAAATTACTGATGACGCATATATAAGCAGTGCATCTCAGCGGCAGCTGTAACTTTAGTAATATGACAGCCCCTCTGCTGCTTCGTGTACTGAATACGCAAAACTTCGACTCCTTCGGCTAGCATTCAACGTTTCCTATATTGCTTTTGCAGCACTTTGTGAGACGAACCTCATAGGTGTAGCTGTGCAACGACGCGTATCAAATCCGTGCACCATCTTCGTCGGTCAAAAGGTGCACACGGCACAACCTAACCTGAAGTAATGTAATTCGGTTTAGCTACAAAACATACTGTGCCAACCCTGCTAAAAAGTACATGCACTAGTGAGTACAAGCAAAAGACACCAGTTGCTCTTCATCATTATATAGCTATTTTTTTTTCGCAAAAAAGGTTGCCACTACGTGTTTGTGGCTTTCCGTGCAATTTTGGCCAATACACCGTGACAGTCGCGTGCCATGTATACGTTTGTTTCGAAAGACTAATTCTTCGAAACGCATGAACATCTTCCCTAACGTGTAATTTAACAGTCTACGTTTATCGTTGTTCTAGCCGCAGTGAATGGCTATGTTCGTAACCCCGTACCGTTGAATAGTCCATGTGGACATTTCTATATATTCATATGGTCGAACACGTTAGCGCTTATTGACTGCTTTACGGGTAAGGCAATTCACGCCACCAAAAAGAGCAACTCCCCAGCGGGGCTAAGCTCTCTCCCATGGCGGAGGACAAACTAGACTGGTCTAAGTGGCAGCCTACGGAGGTCGACTGAGCTAGAGAGAAGAAAATGTCCACCATATTCATAATCAGTACGGACACTCAGACTAGCACGTCGTCCGGCCCGAACGAAGTCTGAACCGTCTCCGTGGAACCTGCCTGAGCTAGCCGGTGGCAGCTCAGCAAACATCCCCCGCAGACGTCTCCGGTCTACGCTCACCGTACGCGGCAGTGCGAGTTTGCGAAGAGCTTGCGGGAGCTTAGCAAGCGACAGACGTATATGTTTACCCTGGCTGGAATGGCGGCTTCGTTGGCGAGAAGAAGGTGGCACATACAGTTCGTTTAAAATTGGACGTCCTCAAAAAGGCGAAACGACGCAGAAAATGGCACAAGAGATGGGTGATTTACCCAGACGTTGTCTGCAGCGGTATTTCCTGTCCCGGTGGCATAAACAACGTCGGTCAGTCAAACGATGGCTGGCTACCGCTTGCCAGCACCAGCGTTGTCTCCTCGATGTCTAGTCTATGGCTTAGATTTTGAATGTCACTGAGACAACGTGTGTCGATATCATTTCTTTTATTGCAACCGAAACTGCGTCGTTGGCGCGGGACAAGAATCCCTGGAAATGTCAACCTTAACTTGAGAATCTTCGCGGTTCCCACCTTCTTTTGGGAGACCTGAAATTCCCATCCGCAAGCCCTTGTCCGCATTCTCAGCTTGAAAAGTGCGGCCAGTTAGCCACCTTATTTTACCTAAACCTAAGAGCCAGCGGCTACAAATTGTATTGATTTCGGACATAGTGAAATTAGGACAATTTGTAGGTCGACATAATCTACGTGGCTAAGCTTGTTTCATTTAATAAATCATGTTTAAAGCAATATTATTTTTATGCGCAGGAATTTTAATTCATAGAATTGGGGGGATGGCAAGATATTCGTAAGTTAGGTTTAGTTTGAAAAATTAGTCCAAATTTATCAATAATATTTATATCAGGAGAATTATATTTGTTAGGTTTTCTTTTTTTAAGAGAATTTTATTTCTAGAGAGACGAGAGGCCCGACACCAAGGATTTTCATCTTGAATGGTTATTCAAAGGCTAACACTTTGAATATGAAAACCAGTTCGATCATTATTTCCTGTCTAGCTCAGTGTTACGTAAATCGGCGTTAGAAAAGCTCAAATTTAGCAGAAAATCAACAGCTTAGTACTGCTAGCATCGCTATGCCATTCTGTGACTAAGATTGACTGATTGAGAGAGTGATGATTCATGCTTCTCGTTGTCCACTCGCGGTTCACTTAAGGGTTGTTGACACCCGATTTTGCCAAAAGTGTGTCCAAACTACACTGACCGTATCTCGTTGCCGGACACTGCGTACCCTGCTATTGCCATGAAGCAAACCTTCTGCCCTATAGTTTTACGGTGCGGCTATCTAATGTTTGCTAGCACGAACTGAACTTTCTTCTGTTCCCCTCGGTCCTATCCGTTCCAAAACGTCCCAGCGTTGCAACCATTAATTTGATTTTCAATCTCGCTGCTAGAAATTCGCGGGGCCGCCCTATAATTAGTGACAATTCCACTAAAATCCGCTCCATTTTGCATCCGTTACGCTCCTTCAATACCACATTTGTGCCTATGATTTCTGTCACTGAGCTAGCCCCGAAGTTTTAAAACTCTACAGGGCACGCGTTAATAATAATGATAGTAATAATAATAATAATAATAATGATAGTTATAATAATAATTATTATTATTGCATTCTATCGGATACTTAATAGGGTCGCAATAAAACATTCACCCCTGCCGCTTCCCATATATGACTTTGTTCGAGGGTGACCTCGCTTGTTGGAACTAATTCTGTCACTACCATCACCAGAACGCACAATCCACATGCGTTTCTGACTGTTCTCTATTTGCCCATTCATGCGGCCGCCAGGGGGTGTCGGGTGCTCGAATCGGTGGGCAAACAGCTCGGCTGACGTCGACGAATACAATCTCAATGCTAATTCTTAATCAAGGCTGCCATCGCCAGTCCTGGCAGCCGCCGTATGAACGTGGTGGCCTGCTCTCATTGTACCTTGCTCTTCCCGTTCTTCATTTGGCTTTGTCGGCTCAGGGCGTCGCCACGTGAACAGCGAAGCTTGGCCGAAAACAGATGAGGAGGGAGCGTCAGGGCGATGGCTCTACTGTCCCTGCACCCGAAAGGAACTCGACAGGACTTAAGCTTTCGCCCGCCTGTCTCTTCTTGTTCTTCTTCTGCTTTGCTGTGTCAATCTGATACGAGCGCTTGTACCACGATGGCACAGTTCATTCTTCATCGTCCTGGTATTTCTTCTCTTCTGGCAACCCTGCCGTCCTGAAGCCTTCGAGTCGTTTTTAGGGGGCCCATTGTTAGCACCCCAGACCGGGCTTTAACCTAGCCTTCGGGTTTAAGTTCGGTTTTCCTATAGGCGTATCTCTCTCCCTATGCCTCTCTCGATCTCTCTCTGTCTTCCTCGGTCGCTTTTTCAGGTTCTGGCTAATTAACACCAACCTAACGCCACCATCGTACTTCACGGTCTGCTTAGGATCGTGAAGTGCAATGGCGCTGTTATCATCCATTAGCGTGCGTAACAACGATGTGGATAGAAGTGAAGAACAAGGTGAAGATCCTCCCCGTCTGTAGAATTGCGAACATTGGACGATGGAAGACCAATATTTACACCGGGAACGGACCGGCAACGCGAGAAGGGTCTGCGTTGGGAAGGAAAAATGTCTAACCGAAGCGCGTTCTCAGACGAACCAGCGAGGACCGATTCGCGTCTCGGTCGACGTCGACGTCAGCTAAACTAACTCCGCCGGCCGAACTGATAGACAATTGTGGACGACGGACGGGTGGTTGATCCGATGAACTCGGATTGGAATTGCCTTCGAGTCGCATCACAGCGACACTCGCGTTGGATGGTGCGCCAAGCAGAAGCAGAAGAAGTAGCTGTTTGCGAATTTCGACAACGGGCGGTCCCTCTGCAGCTATACCGAATACTCTACATCGCAATTTTCGGCGTTCCCACCTCACGAGTGGTGAGCTCAGGGTGAGTATTCGCGCTTTCTGTGTTATCGTTCCTTTGCCAGCTCCGGCTCCACCGAGAAAGGTGGTAAGCCGCTTCTAAGACGTTATCCCCCTTCGAAAGAGTTCGAACAAAGAAGGAAGCCGATTCAGGACGCAGTGCCTAATAGGGATCCGGCCAGGCGGTAGGGAGGAGAAGAAGTCCTCGTGCTTTGCTGCCTGAACAGACCTAGATGGCCTTCGAAGTTGTTCGTAACACGCGCAACTTGGCCTGCGACGTGGGCCTGTAGGAACGGCGGCTGTCAGTTTGTGGGAACGAGCATTGCCTCATTGGATGCGTTTGCCTGACACTGCGACACTTTCGACGCCTCGAACTGGCTCTCCGCCAGTGGAACCGCTTTTGACGGCAGCAGCAACAACCGGATGGATTGCAACTCTATTCTGAAAATGGGCTCAGGGAGCCACTCGTCGACACCTCACCTTTGCTCGAGGACGAGGCCAGGCGTCGTCGCGATAACGGTGGGAAACCTCAAGGCGGCCTGTGCGAGGGGGGGCGGTAAGTTAGATTGTGCGCCGTGCTAACAGGTGAGCGGGTTGATGGAGGAAAATCACTCCGGATAATTGCAGAAATGACGCCTGAAGTTGGAGACTAGCGAACGTGGTTGGATAGGGAGTAAAAGATATCCAAGGCGAGAAAATAAACATTTCACGATAAAGCTGTCGTCAATTTTGCGCGTTGACCTGGAGACGCTTTTCTCTAGCGCACACGGGATCTGCGAATACCATATATGTCCAGGGTCGTTTCGTGTTTGCGTCATTTATGGAACTAGCACAAAGCACACGTAAGCTACCACCGCAACAACAAACAACAAAACCCATCGGTTTATTGACCTGTAGAGTCTTTTATTATCCGGGAAGAACTATGAAGTGTATTTTTCATTGTTCAAGAGCTTCTCGGCCTGCGTCGAGGGGCCGACGGTTCGAGTTGTGACAACGGACGCATTCCTGCCGAGTGTTCCGTATCGAGGAAATACAGCAGACCTAAGCGCCTAATCAAACGAAGACGGAATGCCTTCACTAGAACGTCATCCCAGTGACTAAGTACGTTTGTTGTAGCAGCTGTCGAGAAAACCATTCACTTGTCTGCCAATGAACGTGCGAAAGTGGGTCTACAGCCACCTGCACTCGGCAGGACTCGCAGACGGACCACTCAAGCCAGGAAGGACACTTCTGAGAGTTCTGGTCGCAGCAAATAGACGACGTTCTACGTCTGCCGATCGCATCGTAAGCGGCCACTAAGGACGAGCTGACGTGAAGGGAGAACTCACTAAGTCTCATGCATTTGCGGCAAACCATACTTCGGCGAAGTCGAAGCCGGCGGTGGGGACTTGCACGTGAAAGGCCGAGGAAGTTTTGGCCGCGGGAGTTTTGGCCGCAGGAGAATGACGAAAATAAATACCAATTTCCAGACTATGCTCAATCATTGGCTTACAGGGTGGCTTACGATGCAGCGCTAGGGGACAGTAGCGTGTAAATGTTTCAACACTGTTGTCGTAAAATAGATCTCCTGCTTAAAAGTTGGTCCGTGCTAAATGATTAGGTCTTTTTCATCTATTTTATGGCTGGTCGACCTATCGATAAATGCGACGTTAGAGCAGCGCTTCGGAAACGTTCCGAACTTGTTTTGGCACAATTTATGCCTGCGACTCTATTAAAGCGGGACTTTTCTTGCTACGCTGCTTGAGATACGGCACTGTCCAATTATGAGCTCTTTTAAAATCACAAATAAAATCATTTTCTACCTATGGACCTCGATATTAATTAGCGTATGCTGATCTAAGATAGCACAAGCAACTTCTAGTGAACTATCTTCGACGCCTACAATCGGCTCGTCTAAATATCTTTCCCCACAGCATCATAAATCTATCTCGACATCGTCAGTAACGATGGACAAGTATACACGTCAGTAACGATAGAAGTAACTACTCGACTAACTTATGTTTAACTACGTTTCACCAGTAGCTAGACGGGGTAGACAACTAACAGCTCAGCTAAGTAGAATCTCTAAGCCATTAGGCAAGTCAGGTACTTACCGGCGTTTCGGCAGAGAAGCCGATTGCCGTGTGAACGTGGACTCAAGCCACTCACGAACCTCGGTGGGAACGGCGTCCGGGCGGACTTCCGAAAGCTCGTCATCTTCGTCGAGCAGCTTCCTGAAGGCGGGATGAGGTGAGATGATCAGCCCACGTCGCATGTCAGCGCCATGATCCAGAAGTGGTCGCATGGTAAAAGAAAATGAAGTGAATTAGTGTCAGACCGTTCAAATAAATGCGTAACTCAGACTTTCTTCAGTTCCTCCCAAGCTTGGGCTGTGTGAGCCTGACGCAGCGTCGGCCATGTACTCTTACTAGCCTGTGCGCACACACACACACACACACACGGACGTACAATTTCAGTCAAAGAGGTAAGATTACCGGGCAAGACATGACCTCCCGCTCTGCTGAGGATTTCGTCCCTCAACGAAGATGAAGAGAAGATGGGACTGTTTTGGAAGTGGTGAAGTACCTCGTTCAAGATATACGCTATCGTACACAATAAGGTCCAAGAAACTTCTTAGCCTAAACGTCGTACGAAGAATAGAAGGATAGTGAGGGGGTGAATAACTGGAGATAGCTCGACTTTCTTTGTTAGCAGACGAGAAGCGGATAGAGCTCCCTGAATGTGTAAGGTCAAAGCCTGCCACGGTTGCGGACCCGGTCGACCATGGAGGGCTATTGTAGTATTTGAAAATGGGGCGGCTGATGTATATGACAGACTCTAATTTTCTCGAGCAACAGCCGACACCATAGAAAAGACGAATTTTAGCCGCGACTGAAGGACGGCGTCCACGAATTGCGGCTCGTTCAGATCTCGTCACGATTTGTCTGCTGGCGTTTACTACTCGAACGTCTCGAGTGTTGTACACAGCTATCGATTCGTGGATGTGGCAAACTCTTGGATGTTATCCCTCCACATGTGTGCGCGCGCGCGATTTTCAAATCAACATTTCACATGCGCACGTGACCTAAACAATGGGCGCAATCGTTAGCTAGACTCATCCGATAAGAAACCACTGAGATGGTCGGTTAACGCCTGACTCCTCTGAGTACGGCCATCAGCGTCCATGAACCGTAACCGTACAGACCCCGGTCGAAGTACACCGGAGAAAACGTAACCGTCTGAATAATCAGCTCCGAGTATCGCCTCTCATTTGCCTGAAAGCAGGCTCAGGGCAACCTCATTAGGACAGTCCCAGTGTTACAACGACTGTCATAATTGTCACGAGGGCGGGGAACCGCGAAGTTTAGGCAGCGCCCAACTTTTCCGGCTGCGAATCCGGGCCGCGAAAGCGCTGCCAATGGCTAGGAAATGCGCCGCAATTACGGGTAAGGCTGTACCGCAGTTTGCACGTATTTGGACCACTTTTGGCATTAGTGACCAAAATCGGACCGATGCGCGCGGCGTCTGCCCGCACTATTGCAATAGTTTTCGGCAAGCCACAGATCGGCCGAAAGGCGGCTACCTAATGAGAATGTGTTCCGTCGCTTACGCATGAGCTTACGTCACCACTGGTCCAGACACAGCTTCATGCGAGATGAGGTAAATAGATTAGTCGAAGTAGCGACGGTGAGGCCAAACCTGCCCACAGCCTGAATAGGCGTTCTCCTGCAGCTGCGCCCGATCAGAGGATCGCAACTAGAACCGTTAGTTTCAGATGATTCTTTAGCGGATGTCAGACAGGAGTGGGAGTCTCAGACGCTCTTTCTTCTTTAGCACTTTCGACTTCACCATTTCAAATCTGTTTTACGCCTCAAAAATTAACAAAACTTGAAAAACGGTTGCAAGAGAATTCTGCATAGGAGAGTTCGAGCTTATTAGAAACGTGAGAATCCAGTTGTCGTAGTTTTCTGACCGAGGACTTATATCGAACTAGTTTTAGTGACTTCATAATAAGTGTCTCGACGATGTCATACGATAACCAAATATTAGAAAATGCTAACTTCAGCGAGGTCGCCTACGTCATTATATATTTATTTTTGGAAGCAACAGCAATGTATTTCTTCTTACTTTTCAAACATAGGGGTTTGTGTTATATATATATATATATATATATATA
>MNPL01007286.1:24899-34903 GCA_002081605.1 Tropilaelaps mercedesae | reverse complement strand
TATATATATATATATATATATATATATAGAGATAGATATATGAGAGCTTACTAGAATATGCTGCTTGCTGATATGGGTAAAACAAGGGCAAGGGCAATCTTAAGTATTCATGTGTAGCCGAGAATGTACTAAATCTATAAGGAAATATTATCTATTTTAGAACTTTGGGTTTTACTTATGGGTTTAATAGTCATGATGTGCGCCTACTTTATTCTCTCGTAGCGAATATATATATGATAGTGAAGCAATTTGTCAGGGCCACCACTTTTTAGCTCGTGAAACCATAATAGACAAGCGGTGGGAGCTTTGTGGAGGCTATCGTTGCGGTCTAACCAAAAAACCAGTTGTTTACATAGACAGACGGAATTACTACGGGATAACTGGCGTGACAAATATCTTCCATGCGAGTTTGGCTTCTGCAGTGGTCTCTATGGGGGTGCTCAGCCTCATTTTTTAGTCGAATTATGCTGTTCTCCGTAGTGGTTACTGTTAATGTGCAAGCAAAATAAATTGAAACAATTTACACCCGTAATACATCAACAATTTTTGCGTAGAATCAAAGCTCAACCTCGTTTATTTTAATTTTATAGAATATTTGGAGCTGCATCAGAGAGGGGGCTCCATATTCAGACCCATATCAAGTGATTTTGCCAATTTCAGGTGTTAACAACACATTTTTTGTTTATGAATAAAGCTTTCCAAAGTATCACAGTACATATGCGATTGACTGCGTGCGTATTCCTCAGGCATGTTGTTATGACGGTAATACACCCTTTCACAATTACATAGTTCTGCACCCATGTGTACGGTTGCACAGACAGGACGGTTAGCACAAGTGGTGCAGGTCTTTCACAATAGGCCGTAATGCTCACGATTATAATCGATTTCGATGGATTTACTTAGCATTGCTTATTTTTGGCTTAGCGTTGTCAATTTCTAATGTCGTTACTTCGACTCATCACCCCAACGAGCCTTCCTCGAACATTTTTAAAATATTGTAATAAGTATTGCCAAAATTCTTCTGCTAGCGGTAGTACTTTAGAACGTATGACCGCTCAATGACCGGTCGCTTTTCTCGGATCGATGTAATATGCTCGTTATAATATACCGGTTTAGGTGGCTAAATAGCTGTCTAGGACCTGGTGGCGCTTGGCTGTTCAACTTTTGCTGGTGATACATTTACTTTTCTTTACTTAGGGTGATCGAAGAACTGCTATTTCGAGCTTAAAACGAGGATTTTCACTAAATGGTTCAATATAATGACATAGGCACGTTTGCTGCACGCGGTCATGTCCTAGTTATTTGAGGTTGATAAGTGTTTTTGCAAGAAGGACCACTCCACTAAGTGGTTTAAAAAAGTTATATACCTGTTGCTGTTGGCCAATAGCATGCATATTAGCTGTTATAAATTGTGATATCGCAAGTGTTATTGTACTAGTTTACTACTACAACTATTGTAGGATAATAATAGCAATATAGTAGTAATTGCAGTCGATGAAAGGGCAATTCTTGATTGATTGATCGACAAAGTAAACATCTGAACATGCAAAGTCGGTTGCTCAGACCGGCATCTTTTTTTTCCCCGTCTAGTCTGTTTGAGCTGGTCTGTTTGAATGCGAAAATTCTCTATGAATAATGCGCCTTTCTTTCGTCGTTCTCCAGCGGGGCACTCTTTCATACACATTTGCTGTTTATAATATTTTACTTCTTATTAAACAGCATTTCGGATGTATGTGTACCGTGCACACATACTACACCCATAATATATGCTATTGTATTTGCTTTAAGTCACTGAAATTGTGTGGTTAGTGTAGTATAAACGAAACCACACAAAGGCTTATCTAGACATAGCGATAATCACTTGCACCTGTCACTTCAAGGAGTACAATATAGCAAACCTTCGTTGAATTTTATTTACGGCGGGATAAAATTGAGCTTCTAAACTCCGCGTTGGACAGTTGAGTACAGCTCCATACTTTGCAATGTTTTATAAGGGGGCCCCCTAGAAACAAGTTTTTGACGCTTATATTCCGACTGTGCTCATCGCATACATACGTTCGCGTCAGTCTTCGTATGACGTAAATAACATACTGATCTCCCTAGAGCAGCTTGCAGGTGGAGCGGCTTGCGCATACAATAATGTGGAAGAATACAATCCCTTTTTTTTTCAGCTAAACCCGAGAGGAATCTTCCGTAGATACCTCTTGGGCCCATATTTGCATAGGGCATTTCCTGGCAAGAGAATACGACGTAATATTTAGGTATGAACGAACCGGCGTAGAGAAAAACTAGTACACTATCATACGGAGCTTTAGGTGTTGAAAACGAAATTTACTATATTGACAGACAACAGACGGTTTGCTGGCTCCAGGACCAGTGTAAAAAATGGTCTTAACGAATGTACTAGAGACGGATTGGTACGGAGGCGGATCTACAAGAAAACTATGATTAAATGAGGCAGGTAGACACAAAAGTTAAACATGTACTATTTTTGTAGACTTTTTATCCATCTCTCGCTAGAACTGCGCCCCTTATGGGAATGTCATTAAGTATACTATGAATATTCAGTCAGTGTGTAAGATAACTAACGACTACTAGCACCTTTTTAAGTTACAATCAATTACTCATCGTTTTTCAAACCAGGCGGATAACAAAATCAAATTAGATATTAACATCAATGTCTCAAAACGCTTTTAAGAAAATGGAAGTAACGGAAAGTTGTTTATATCTTGTTAATTTCAGTCCATTCCATTCTAGTTGAAACTCTCTAGGTAAGCTTCCATGTATAACTTTCAATAGTTGTTATAATTAGCTTATAAACGCTTGGTGAGATTGCTCGTTTACTAACTTTGAGATCTCAAAATATCAGCCAGCTTGTATATTCGTTCATGCATTTCTTTGGCGACGATTTCGGGTCACAGTTTCATCAGACCGAATGTAGAAATGATTTCCAACGCTATTTAGCCTCTGTTCTGAAAGCGCTAGCTAGGAAACCCACGCACAAAATCCCTTTTATTTTATTGTATATACACCTAAGAACAGGGGGTTCAGTAGAATTTAAAACCATCTCTGTTGAGCTCTGTTTGCTAGCACATCTTCATCACATTTGTACAAGACAACTGTTGTATATTTGTACTTACAAGTGTAATGCGTGCACTTATGATTTATCCGCATTCTCGAAGAGGTATATAGATAAACTTGAACCATGTATGTATAGACACACATTTATGCCACAATTCTCTTGTTTCATCTATTTATCCATCTGTTCTACTATAGATAAATGCAAACAAATATTTTTAATGGTAGTCGTGAACGAGCTGGTATTAGGCAGGCACAAATGTCAGCTACACCACTTAGTGCTGTTGCTTCACAGAGGGCATTTAACTATAATTCGTCGGTGCTATTTCTACTACGTGACATTGCTGCCTTAAAATGACAATGTTAAATGGCTGAGGCAAAACGCAGGTTCAATTGCTGCTGATACTGTCTTCAGTGCACATTTCGTTCTTCGCGCCATTGTAGTGTTTTCTCATCTCGCTTGTTCTCCATTCTTTTCTAGTTCGCATCTCTTTTACATTCGACTTTTTCTTACCTGGTTGCTGCTTTTTTGCTGCTCCCGCACCTCACTAGGAGTAGGTCCATAGTGTGGGCACAGTCGCTATTCGTATGAGAAGGGTTTTCTGCCGTTCGTCTTTTCCAACACTATCCCCTTTTTCTTCCTTTTCCTACTTTTTCGATACTAGTGCATCCTATAGGGCCCTCTCCTTGGTCGTCTCCGCTTCAGCTGGTTTCGCCCGCTTCGCTTTGGTACCCACAGGCAGAGTACTTGTATTACCACCGACGTTTGCCCTGCTTGCTTCTTCTAGTTCGGTCTCCCTGGACAGCGAGAAACCCATCGAGTCCTATCGGGAGAATGCCAGCGAGCCGCGAGAACGCGATTGTCAAATCCTATGGGTACGCGACTGACTTCTGCGGGACGACGGTCGGGTCCGGTCATCGAACTGGAATAAGTGACGTCCCAGTCAAACGATGGCGAAATGGGTAGTAGGGCGGAGAATTGAGCGCGCCCAGCCGCGGGTGGCTTTCTGACAGAGTGAATGGGTGGCAGCGCAGAAGCCTTCACAGTAAGCGCTTATCTTCGATGCCATTTTTCTCGGAATGCGTGTATGTGTGTTTGTTCCGCTAAAGGCAGCGCTACTGAATTGCTGCAGTGTGCTACTCAAGGCTTCAACACAAGCCTGTGATCTGACTCCATTTCTAAGGCCCCCAAGGGTGCAAGCTCACTCGTCTTCCGAAAAGAGACTGTAGCTGAGGTCCATATCGCGGTGTCAAATGTGTTGACCGACCAAATTACTTAAAGCGAAAAAGTCACTGGTTCATGAATTAGTCTATTTCTTAACTGTTTGCTTAAGCTGCGCGTCGCGATCGGCTCTTGAAAGTTCTCGGAGTAACCACTGCAACGGTCTTTGTCGTAATTACACGTACTGTATTTCTATGTACTGTCTATAGCTGCTTTCGCAATGAAGAACTAGCTGCTAAAGATATATCACTGCTAATACAAACCACCTAACAAAGGTCGTTACTTGAGCCCTTTGTCATCGCAGATGTTTACGTCTGTTTTTGGTCAGTAACTGGTTGGTTTATCGTGGTATCAAAAATATTCAACAAGCCCATCTGGTAACAGAGATTGCTATTCAGTTCATTGTTCCTGCCATTTAGTAGTATGAGTATGCAGGTAGAAATCGCGCGTTCTCTTCGTCGAAGGTACTCTCCATTTTCTTTTAGATGTGATGCAAATATTTCAAAAATACTTCGCCCTGTAAGATTCAATGTTGACCAGAATAAGATCTCTAAACGGAAAAACAGGAATCAGTGTATCAAGTGAATTCAGAATTGCATGCATCGCCTATAAAATCGGGGTCACACAAGTCAGAGACGATAAATTTGTAATCAGTTGTATATATATATATATATATATATGCCTGTGTCATTCGAATATTCAGTGTCTATAGTTTCAGAGCTTAGTGTTAGATAACAATTGGCATCTATGTAGAATAAATTAAATAATTCGCATCCTTGCTCATTCCGATGTTTTATAGAATATCAATTAATATATCGATCATAACATGTTTTTTCGTAGTATTTTCACAGAAAGTGCCTGCAACCTTATGAAAAGTATTTTGTTAACATGTAGTGATTCATTTGTATTGTCCTATTCGTTTCTATATATTCGGGATTTAAAGAAGGTTTGTCGGTGGTCACCTTCTTTTCTTCGTGTTCGTTTGTGTGTGATAGGTAAAGAAGGCTGAATTCAGCTACAAAACAAATCAACGTAGCAAGTGCTGTACATGACAAGATCGTCAGCATATAACAACTGAGGAGTGTCTTCGATTCATGCGAAACGGGAGACCGTTAGTCGAAAGATCGGTCGTTATTTGGATGCATATTATCTGACTCTGGAAGGGAAAAAAGGGTAAAAACTGTTTATGATTTGTTTGCTCAATCCTTTCATACTCTCCTTGCCGTTTCCAGGCACTTAGGTTACATGTTTCGCGGGTTTTAGCACTTCACGGGCAGTAGCGTTCGCCAAGGGCCAACACTCAAGCATGTATAGAGATTGTTTACAAGGGAAATGCTTGGAGAGTAAAAGCTAGTAGCTATGCAGCCAGTTCATCTGCTCCTAATACGAGCAACACGCCGCCAGATACAGGCAAATACAGCCAGCTTGGAAAAGACTTTTTCCTTATGGTAAAATAGAGTACAAGAGGATCTGCTATTCGCTTCGACGTCTGACTGCGCGAAGCCTCCAAATTCCACCAATGGAGCTATGGTGGCTTAAGCCTTTCTCACATTGCCAGTTGCTTTCAGTCAGGCTTTCTAAGCAAACTGCCTCTACCGGCGGTCTCTGTTGGAGGCGGTCCCTTATCCCATCCGGTTTGCTCAGATAAGCATTCAGCCGAAAATCGAAAGCAGCAAGGTGTCGTCCCATCTCTAAAAACCACTCCGCAGCGCTACAAGTCTCACCAACACCATTCGAAATCGGCGCCCCCTCGTCGTCGTTTTCGAAAGACGCCGAGTATTGCAGGCGGCCTGCTGCCGGTTGCTTTGTCGACAGCTTCTGGACGTCCACGACAAACGCCGAAACTGGACGAAAAAGGCGAAGGCGTCCGTGCAAGCAAAAGTAACTGGATCCATCTGTTCCTTGGGCAATTAACTCGTCTCTTCACCAGTGGCGATGGCGACGGAGTCCGTTCTATAAAAAGACAGATATAAGAAGACCATTGATGTAGAAGCATTTGCTATCCCACTCGGCCTCAACGAGCGCACGGTTCTGTGTTTACAAAACGGCACTATAAGAAGATCTGCAGGCTACACCTCCGTTTTCTTCAATTTCTATGGGCTGTACCAATCGGAGTCACTCACCACCATCGTCAATGCACAGGGCATGAGCGCACAATCCACTTTTGTGTACACAGATCTATGATAGCCTTCGGATAGCCCGCATTTGCAGAATAGTGTGACAGGAGACTTACCACGATAAGATTGTGGTGAGAGTGGTAGCATTCCGGTTGCATGGAGACCTAAAGTTTCAGCTTTATCCCTGAGTGACTATCTACATAATACAGATAATGCTAATCTCAGTAACTGGCAAATGCTCCCACTGTCCTGTACGCCGTTAAGCAAACCAACTGCACAACCAGCCCTAATGGCCAATACTGTGCTTGTATTAAAGTCACTTATATGCAACTCACTTCTGCGCTTAGTCGTTAAACATTTGCCCCAATGGAGGCTGAACTCAAAAGAATATCGTGACTTTATATTGCTTGGAGGTAGACTAAATATATTAAACTCTAACTACTTTTTCGCATAAATATTAAAAAAAAACCTTTCAGTAGCTCCAATTAATTCTTATATCGATCCTTTTACGCACCTACTAAATGTTGATTTCTCTGAATCAGTCCTTAACAAACTGGCAAGCCGTAAATGCCAATAGCAAACACGAAGAGGCTATCGAAATCAGCGCAAATATAATATATAGTTTACTAACACTGATAATAATAATGATAATAATGTACTTTTTTACATGTACATATCCTTGGGCAGACGGCTTCAAAGTATCTTAAATCTTGCTCTTAAAACAATGCAAAGACAGAACAATTCCAGATTTTAGTTGTCGTTCTCTCAAAAGTTTTATGTTACCTCCGATCTGGGGGTTGAAATTTAAAATACCCTATCCAGTTTTTCATGCAACACTCAGTAGGTGTTTGTGTCGCAAAGCCGTGATTCCTTGATATGGTTACACAAAAGCTGAGTTATTATCAATTCTCTACGATCCTCCTACTTCTGTCATGTCCGTTTAAAGCTCGCAGAAATCGTTTACTGTCCCTTTCGACAGTAAACCCATGGCTACGACAAGAATCTTTAGTTAAGTTCTATACTGCTGAAGTGGGTGCTGTTTATGGGAGTGAATTAGACATAATGTTTAGCACCTTGCTTTTTTGTCGAGCTTGCTCCGACCAGAATTAGAGCGATCTCCATGGTTCATACATTGCAATCCTTTGCATTAGTTTTCTACCACGCATAGACATTTCTAATCAAGATTTTTAGAAATTCTGTTAGAGTATTTTTGACATTTGAAATGACTTGTAAACTGACACATACATTAGATGATTAAAAATTCAGATATCTTCCACAGTATTTCGAGGCAATTTTGTGTCCCATTCACGTATTTTATTTTCGCGATCATCACGCTCATCAAATAATTGGTATCGATTGCACAATGATCATGTCTCTATCACATAATCTCAAAATATATGGGACCGTACATGAACCTTTGAATGTGCCACAATGCTCAATCGGCTAAGCCATAGGGAATTAGCAAAGGATCAACAACAATCGGATTTAACCTACTTGTGCTCTATATACCGGTACTGTCGTTGCGTGGTATGCTATAGATACAGACAACAATGTACCGAATTAAAATGGTAATCAGCTTTGTTAGGCAGCTTACATGGAGATCCCTACTGGATCCGCATTACCTATTTTCTAATAATATTTCTGTTCAGATTATGGTTCGCAAATCGTCTGGTGAACATCGGTTGCAGTAGTAGTATACCTTGGTATCTCATTCTCTACTTTGTCCGAAATATGTGTGGCCAAGACAAACGTACCTGCGCTATAATAAATTGTATATATATCATATTAGTACAAATGTCAACCCGACGGTAGCTATAATCTTATTTGGCAGCATGTGCTCATAAACTGTTTTTCTCTAGGCGTGAAAGGTGCGAACCTTACTTATACCAAAGTTGCCATAACCAACTGTCGGCTGTTTTCGTAACGCTAATATCTTTCGAATGGCGTACACGGTGGATATAGCTAAATCCCTCGAATGTATACTAAACTCGCGAATTTCAATTCTTAATGGGGTCTACAATATTATGGCACCGAACATTATATTTTATCATGCTTTAGTTCGAATCACTTACCAAGCTAATTACTTAAATTAACCGTCACAAAATGTATATCATGCTCCTTTTAATTGTAGTAAATTTCCGCATGCTTGATGCTTGTTTCTACTTTTCAATTTACAAGAATATTTAACAAATCTAACAAACACTAACAAATAGCTCAGGTTACCATTTTTGATGAGCGCCACAAATGGATCCAATGATAAGTAAATGGCATTTAATTATATATATTGACATCAATGTAAATGACGTCCACGATAATGTTTATGACTATAGTGTTATATTTAACATTTGGCACATTGGCAAAGCAATATGAGGTGATGCGGGAAAGGAAAGTATTGTCGCATGCAAAGTGAATGCACTCTGAAAATTCGAGAATCGCCATTCGTTAGTACACGGGGCCAATGTACCGTGAATGCGGACCATTGGTCTGCAGCGTCGACGTGTCACAGCACAGACAGTCTTTCCGCATGTGTCGCGTGTATACGCATTCCTTAACTCATTTTATACTTGTCGATGTGTAAGTTTGGCTTCCGCCGTAGGCCGTTCTTCTCCTGTCCGACGAGCTTTTTTTCTTGCTGGCTCTCATATTATACAACAATAGCCCGCGGCAGCACGCGGGAACTCTTGGCCTTGCCTAGCTAGCTAGTGAAAATAACCGCCATAGAGGTTGTCTTACACGCCATGTCTCTGCTAGGGACGATGTCTGTATCGTTAAGTTCCTTTTCTTAGTTCACACGTTAGAGACAGCAGTGCGGCGACACAATCGCATGACTGCAAAGTAACTGGTACAATTTTGACTCCGTTTGGCAGTAGAGTGTTGGCAGACCATAGGTAACGTCATCATCTTTCTTGGCTTCCCTAAGCTGCTACAGTCACGCATATAAATAGTCGAATAATTAGGTGAGACGCTTGCGTGAGGGGTTGTGTGCGTTTCAGTCAGTTTACCCGTGTTCCGAGGGGGTGAAGGCTAGAGACACGCAGCGAGACAGACACTACGGCTAGGGATGTACTACTAAATAGTTGCCAATTCAGTGTGATTAATAGTCTTGGCAGAAGTTAAACCGAATGGAAACAGAAAGACGAAAGCTGCTGGTGGGGCTGGACGAGCATTGGACGAGCCGGCTTATTATGCACAGTCGGTATTTACGGCCAGATCCTGTCACTCGTTTCTGAAGATGCCCCATGTCTCGATATTTCTCTTGGTGGATATTTCCCCCCTGTCGCATGGTGCTATTGGATTAGGCATAGGGAAACAGTGAGAAATGTAACAGAGGACATAAAGACTTGCTGTTGACACCTTGCTGACAACTTGCTGTTGCGCACCTTTCAGCGGTGGGTTAACAATTGATTGGCCGTCTGGACGATGAGCTCAGATGAATCTTACTTGGACTAAAGGCTAAAAGGGAAAAGCAGATGTGAGGCATAAAGAAGCGAGAGAAAGAGGCGTTCGAAAGACATAGGAATAAAGGATCTACTTCAAGTGGCGACGAGGATGCAAGTACGGTAGACCTACAGAGCTCCGAAGAGGCA
>MNPL01007286.1:0-24285 GCA_002081605.1 Tropilaelaps mercedesae | reverse complement strand
GAGGGGTTTTCGGGTGGTGTTTATATGTAGATTGAGTGGCGGTTTACGGTCATTGGCGTTCATCGCTCGTTCATTTCCCTCGGTGGTCGTGCTATAATACCGGCTAGCAGTATTTTTCTGCTTTCTTTCCTGAAGGCCGAAGTTTGTACGCGGGGAAGAAAATAGCCACACGTAGCCGTCGTAACCGTGGTGAACCATTGACGACGAGGTGGTTAGATTCTCTCAGTGAACCATCGAGGGATTGTTCATAGAGAGCTAGAAAAACGGCAAAGTAAAAAGCAACATCCCTGCTACGACTTAGTTTCAGTGTTGCGGATGCCAGGAAGCTATAGTATATGTTAGACAGGATGGTGGAGTATGGGTAAGCATGCTGTAGGAATAGAAGAAAAGAAGAAAGGGCGAGCAGCCAACAACGGCGCTCGTGATATAAAATAGGATTACCAAAACGGTGGTCGTATACAAGGATTTCGGACGTTTGTTCCTGTCGTTAGTCGCCTGGGTTCGCTAGGCGGAAGCGACGGGCTAGCTCCACGTACTCGCTGCAAGAGATCCGGACGGCTCCGGAACAGAAACCATCGGGTGGAGTCGTCGAACGACAACGGCAGCAGCAAAGATTGCGTCATTTCCCCGTTTTGTTTTCGCCCCCGTAGGTTTTTGGATGGTCTGGTTCTATTGGCCCGTGCTTGATCCGACGACGCATCATGACTCAGAGCGGCTGGATTCCCGCCTTGATGCGGCCTGTACGCTACCCGGTGTGCAGAGATCGCTCGTCTTCTTCCATGGCGACAAGGCATGGGAGTGGTTGGATTGCTCTCCTGCGACAGCGCTGGGATGTCACATAGCGATCAGCGATCCGAGAACTCGGGCAGTTAGGCTTCTAGCTACAGACTGACAGAGTGTCGAGTGCCGACTGCGACCCCCTACGGTCGTCCCATTTTCTCTTACTCCTCACCCCAAGAGACCTCCGAAAGGAAGTTCCGACTAGAGGTTGCGCAGCAGCAGTATCATCGGAAGCAGCGCTAGCAGCAAGAGCATGGTTCCGGGTAGAGTCCAGATCGACTTCATAGTCGACTGCTCCTCTTTTGCAGGTCATATTGAAAAATCAAGGTCCTTGTTCTCGCCCTGGTCTGCCAGGACGCTATACCTCGTCTTGTTCATCCCGGTCGACATCGCTACTGTCGGCTACTACTGCTGTCATCCTCATCTTGTCCTTTACACTCTGCCCGGTACGCGCGACGAATGACCCTCCAAGAGGCGGTGGTCATAATTCTAATTGCATTAGTCGGGAGGCCGGATTTTGCCCTGGAGGAAACGGGGCAACAGACAACAAGGGAGTAATGTGGGAAATAAGCCCAGAGGTCCAAAGTCGAGACAGGGGGCGAAGTCCGGAACGGAGAAGAGGCTGAAGTGGCCCCAGGGAATCCCCTACGGGTACCGATCTTGTACTCAGCTGTCCCCTCCTTGCTCCTATGTGTCTACGCACAGACTCGCTTTCGAGAAACTGTCGATTACTTTCGAAGAGATCACCGTAGAGAGCCAGACGATTTGAACAAGATAAAGGAAAAGTCTTCGTACGAATATATTTCCCCGAAGAAACAAAATTATTGTTTGCAAGCAGTTTTATTTTATAGCTTGAATATGTCATAGATAAGTTGCTACTATTTCTATAATCTTCCTCGTGCTAGATATCTTTAAAACACGCTTAAGATTTTATATTTGGGACTATTATAAACATGATGATATCAGGAGAAAAAATCGCAGTAAGTAGTTACACTGCAATTTACGCTATAGGGCTTTGACTAAATCGAGATTCTCATAATCTAATGTGTTTCTCCAAAAACGTATTTTTTCAGTACAAATGAATGCCGTTTTAAGCGCGTTAGAGCTGACAATGGTAACAATGCGAAGCATCGTAAGTTATAAGGTTGTCTTTTTCAGAGTTGACTGACAGTCCGAACCTAACGTTCGTGGTGCTGAGTCTGCATTGTGAGCAGTATTTTTAAGGCTATGAAAGCGCTACATAACTGTCCGTAGCATAAAACCTAATAAAAAAAAGTGTTGGTCGATCACAATGAATACTTTGATGCCTTTGTCTGATATTCAACAGCTTAGCTTTTAGCATTCAGTTATTAAAAGCGCCGAAAGGTAGGGTCACTTCTGCCAGTCTCAACATTAGAATAACATAACTGTGCTGATATCGAAAACGGAGAATGCACGGGTTGCTATGAAGGGTGAAACTAAGTGTATAATCTTGTTTTACATAAAAATACAAGTTACGAAAAGTTTAATACATGTTCAATGTAAATACCATTTATATCGGATGTTCTTCAAGCACACTAAATAGATCCTGTTGTTTTTAATACCTCAGTTTCAGATAGCATTCTTTACGACTAATCTGAAGAGATACAGTCAGATTAGGTTGGTCCTAATCTGGCAATTGTAAAAAGAGGTAAATGATGAAATCTATTTATTGCAAGTCTTTCAAAGAAAATGTGGGTCTGCCATATACCCAACATATTTTCAGTATTGTCATGAAAAGAGCACATTTTTTTACTAATATAAGAAAGTGCTAGTGCCACCTAGCGTTCTACTGTAGGTAACGGCATATACAGATATTGTTGGTTTGCTATGAGATAATTTATAGGTAAGCAAACAGGAAAGTAAAAAATACGGCTGTGTCAGGATTAAAAAATACGTGATTATCCTACTCCGCCATCTAATGCTTGTCCAAAAGATATCAGGGGATGAAAGAGATTCGAATTCAAGTATGGATTACAGCTAAAAAGCTTCTGAGCACAAAAAAGTAGCACCAAAGTATTATTGTATTATGATTTTTGATTGATTGGTTGCTTATCTTCTTGTTACCTGTATTTCTACAAAGACCACTATCTCTTACTAGAAACTCATCCAGGTTGAGCTATTTAATTTCCCCGCATTAAAATTTATGCAGTGATCTGGCACTATTTAGACTAGATCTTTTTAGTAATTTTCATTTCTTGTCTTGACATCCTCGTTCCCTGCGGCTTCCTGTATGCCAATATTTCGCATTCCTGCAAAATCCGGATATTTTATGACTAAGCGTTTGGCCCAGACATGTCACAATATAAGCGACAATAAAAACTTTCTAGTTGTATAAATCCGCCCATCGAAATGTATATAAGGAGAAATGTAGCCTCTGGACTTATGTATTTAGAGCTCTCGACCTCTCGTTTGTTAGCAGACCGCTTTTTGCGATATTACCGTGCACCTGCTCGCCCACGCCTTTTGTCTCCTTTCACAGGGCATATATGGCTCTAAAGTCATTCTTGCCTACTAATGCTATTTTTAAATGCTAAAGTTACCTTAATTAAGTTTTTAATTTTCCTGATAGTTTTGCTTTTTTTATCCATTACCATTATAGTTTATCTGTAATAGCACCTAGCTCCACTTATACCACTTGGTGTTAATTAAAATTTTTTGTTGTAATATTTGAAGCAATCTAATTCATAGCAGCACCCGTTAACGCAACCTGAAAATAATCATTGCATTCCACAAAGTTATTGCTAAGACATATGTTGATTTTTGCACATTTGTAATTATAATATACCTATAAGGTAGAAGATTTCTGATTCCTGACTTCTCACGGAATGCAGTATAGCTCGCGTGCGGTTACGAATGGATCCGCAAAGTGAGACCGCGTAGAACTCCCCACGGCGAAATCTTCTGTAAGCTATCGGATCTCGATGTGCGTTTTCTTGTCATATCTAAATTTCGTGTTAGGAAACCAATCTTCGTAATTTTTTTGAACGAGCCGTTGTGAGCTTTGTTAAGTTTTGGCACATGGTGGTCAAACAGCACTTATTGTGGGCTTTTTATGTTTAGGGTTCAATTAACGTCCACGGTAGCGCTTTTTGCATTGCTTCGTAAAACGGACCCCAAATATGTCAATGTACAGCGGCGTGAATTGAACCTGTGTACCTAATTTGTTTCCTCCGGTTACAAGGCGCACGCGATTGCACCAAACCACCGGTGTCGGCACTTATCGTGGGCTAAAACTCAAAAGCAAAAGCACGAATAAACCAACGGCCAGCTGAACTTTCGTCGATTTACACTTATTCGTTAAACAGTTTGAGATGAGCCTTCAAATGGCTTTCTCCTCGTGTCCCTTAAGAAGACTATACCGGACAATATTAACAGTCCGCTTATTGTGATCACCAAACAAGCCTATTTACGAAGTTTCGAAGTTGCGGTGACGAACTGGCCCCATCATGGAAAAGACAACAGCTATAACATCAGTTGCTCTGATTAAGAAGGAGTACTGAAACAGCTAAAACGGTAAAGCTGAAGGCATTCAAAAAGACGTGACAGCAACGAAAAATGGCAGGCAGCCCAGCGTTGATGCTGTAGTCATCTCATCCACCAAGATATAGGATGCAAATTCAACTGTGAGAGTTGTCACAACTGATTGTGCTCGAAGGCCAGGTAATCATGTTCAGTTAGGGTGTCAACTACGAGGGCAGTGACATCGGCGGCGATACACCTGTTCAAGCCAAAGCCAGAGTCCCAGTATTCGATGAATAGTGGAAGACTGCTACCATGAAAAGCACAACGGGGCGAATCGAGACGTTTAAAGCGGAAATCCAGTACATTTGTAGCAGCACCATGGATTCATAGGTACTGTTCCGTATCGCTATCGCTAGAAAAGTTGAAGTACTTTCTGACGGCGGCATTTCGTTGACAAACCGTTCAAGGGGAGTTTACTCACACTATGCATGGGAATTGTCAATCTCCTCTTTGGTACCGAGCCTGAATCGAGGTTTGATGTACTTCTTGTGTAGGTCAGCTTTGCTGACATAGTTAAGAATATTATGAAGTATATTAGTGCCACTTCTGGGCAGCCCGATGATAACCAAGTGCAAAAAACTAGAACCTAATTAGGCAAGTATTAGGTATATGGAGCTTCTCGAAGACTGAGATTCAGTCATCTTTGGCCAAGATCAGAGTGAAGTCTGTTCAAGAGAATCCATTAAAAGGTATGTGGTCAATAAATTTTTTTTTTAACGGGTAGGGTACCATTGGGGTTCTATGAAATCCCTCCTGCGGAAATGTTCTTCCTTGCAGGCTACATAAAGTTTTGATGGACGCGGGCCCTTCCATCCCCTATTATGTATGTCGGATCTGCATCATGACTGAAATCTTGCATCATGAATGAGGGCATAGAAACCACGCCAAATGTGTCAACTGCAGTGGACCGCATGCCTTTACTTGGATGAGTTGTCCACTCCACACGTAAAATTGACACCAAACGCAAGGGTTAAAGCTAGGCTGTTGCTTCAACCCAAAACCTTGCATTCGGACGAACGAAAAATTAAGCAGGCGCAAATGTGGCCGATTCATAACCTATCAGAGAAGCAGCCAGCTCTGGAAGAGAATGCGATGACGTCGAAAGAATAATAGGCTACAGAGCTGCGATCGGTCATTATGGAAGCAACCGCTGAATCTGAAACCTGCGGCTCAATCTGCCGGGAGTAACCCTCGTACTGAATATTGTCCCAAAAATACTAAAGAATAACGCAGGATGAGTAAAGACATTTACAGAAAGATCTGTACGCGGTAGAAAGGGACTATTGACTTCATTGGGCAGCAAAACATTAGGGTTTTATATATATGCTAGAGCGGCTATTATCGGTAACTCTATGACAAAAATCGTATTAAAAAGTTTAAATGTATAGTTTATTAATGGTGTTAGTCTGATTACGGCAATCATAATGTGAGAAGGTGTCAAGTTTAGTAAAAATAACCTGAGTTAAGCAATACTGAGCTAAGCATTCGTAAGAAACCGGGTTTTGAGGGGTGCGTAGTCGATTTCAATTCCTGCCACTTCTCTCATAGAAATACGCTACTTGACGTACTCAAAGATATTCTATTTCGAAGTTGTACACGTTTTTGCATTGTGGTATAGATTCAAACGTCAATATGTAGGTTGCAGAATCATACTGCAAAAGCTACGTTTCGTTTCGTCGAGCTATCGCCGTGTCAAGGACAAGGATATCTGACTAGCGTCGAGCACCTGTACTGATCACGTGGTGATTGAGAACTGCAAGGGTTTTGACATCTTCACCGCTGTCTAGTGCAGTCTGTTACTATGTGAATAAATTGTATTTCAGTGTATTTCAAAATCTGCCTCCTGAGCTTCTAAATTAGCTTACTTAAATCTCAAAGCTATAGTTACAACCTAGAGACTGTTAGAACGATTTTATTGCAAAACTACTTTAAAAGTTATGAACTTTTTCAGTACGATTGCCTGTGAGATGAGATCTTTTTACCTTCCCACACTTGCCCGAAAGCGGCTCAAGATAACGTAAGGCCTCCAAGAGGGCCAAAGACATTCGTCAGAATGTTCGAAAAATTCGGACTTGTAGCTAATGCCAGTAGGACGAAAATTCATTATTCTGTCCGTTTCAAATGGGTGTTGAGATTGCTTCTTTTCGGCTTCATGGCATATCTGCTATGGGCAAAATCAAAAGGTCCTGGCCTGTCACCGCTCTTTTGTTATGGTATAACCGTTTGGGTATGGCTACAAGAGCATCCCTTACAAACAGAAGACAATCTAGATTGATGTTGTTCAAGCCATTTTCGGGAAACGCCGAACGGCGTACATCATCAGTTATACAAATTACCTATTCTGTCTGCACTGCATCCTTTCTGCGGTTTTGGCGTCTGAAATATATAGAAAAAGCATTCAAAATTACATTGCTTTACAAGACGCCCGTGCGATAAGAAGAACAGCCCGAAGACCAACTAAGTTTTTGGTGCTTATTTTTGTAAAGTAATCTAGTGGCCAACTCTCGCTAATTGCCTCCCGGCGGCCTGAGGCTAGCCTCCTTGCGAGCTTCGTTCACTTTCTTCAACGAAAAATTTTTCGAATTTGGATCGGTAGCTATTTTGTATATTCGATGTATGACTATTATGGTGTCCTTTTCATGTATTTGATCTTAGCTCGTGTATTCTTGTCTTTAATGTGTTATAACGTTATTGTGCAATCCGCAGTTAATCTATTGGCTTGGGCAACTGTAAAACTGCATTAAAAAAATATATAGGTGATGCTGAGTAGCCCTGTCAAACTTTATTCTCTATGCACTATGCACTTCTTACATCATCCATTGTTTCACGGTGTTACAACAGATTACAGCCGATTGTACTTGAAGTTATTATATCCGCGCTTCTTTAAGGATCAAAAACATCTTTTTCTCTTCAGCTCTCTGGAATGGATGCCCCTAAAAATATTTTTTAATACTCTTAATATATCCATCATAGGGCTATTTTATAATTTCTAGTGTTCCACTATTTAACCTGTACAGTGTTTGTCTCTCTTATTGGTTAAAATCAGAGATTTTTTTATATTTATTTTTTAAAAAAATGTATTACATGGCCATGATTCAAAACTTAGTGAGAGAGAACCAATGAGAAACAACAAAATGAGCATCATGTGATAGTGTCAGATTATTATATTCTAGGCTAAAAAGTCCAAATTTCCAGTAACACTGACTAAAATATCATGTCGAAAGTCCTAATCACGGATTTTACCAGACAGGTGAAAGTAACACATTGCTTTTTGTATTAATTCATGTGAGATGTCGTTCACACTCACAAACGGAATCTG
This sequence comes from Tropilaelaps mercedesae, assembly GCA_002081605.1. Taxonomy (NCBI): domain Eukaryota; kingdom Metazoa; phylum Arthropoda; class Arachnida; order Mesostigmata; family Laelapidae; genus Tropilaelaps; species Tropilaelaps mercedesae. Next base: position 16,643 of record MNPL01007286.1, on the reverse strand, counting down.
TAAAGTGGTGAAACGGTCAAAATTGGAAGACAGTAGAGCAACCATGCTTCATTCATATCGTCACCAGTGATCGTTGAAATACTGTTCCTTTATGGAATTACACAGACGACCTGTACGTGAGAGTAAGTACATGTGTAATTCAAACGTGTATATCGATCTTCGTGTAACTTCAGTTCGGCGCCGACTCGGCCGTCGAGGTTGGGTATCTGGATGAAAGTGTGTGAAGCATGATTTTGCTCGTCGCACCAGAAGGCAGCTGCAGCAGCGGCCACAATGGACGAGTGACGGTGGAGATAAAAATCAACAAACAGAAACGTCCGCCAGACTATGAGATTTATCTTTTCTGGCAGACCACATGCTGCTGCTTACCCTACTTTCGACGTCTGCTGTACTGGAATGGGTTAAGATTCGACCATATGCTGGCAGTAGTGCTGGCGGTGGTAGCGGCGGTCAAAGCAACGAACAAACGAAAGCGAAATATAAAAATACTATAAAGGAAAATACAATGATAGCATGGCAGAGGTCTACAGCTTCTGGCGTATAGGTTATGCTGGCCACCAGATTGCGGCAAAGGCCGAGGCTGCCTGAGTTTCAGTAGGACGAGGAGAAAGACGTAGGCGACGAGAGTAGATCCGCATTGGCGATAGCGGCAAAGGCAGCGACTGTAATGAAGTGATGGGCACTGTACTTGGTAAAGGAAAACTCTTGGCTTGAGCTCCTGCACGACCAACGGCAGGAAAACAGGGCGGGAAATTTCAGTGTGGACTTCATACACCCCAGGACACGCTGCCCCGCTGGCTAACAGTTCCTCTCGTACGTTCTCTCTCTCGCTTGATCTACACTATCTCTTAAGCGGGATATAACCCAGCATTTGCGTTTGTTTTGCTGCGTCAACAGCTTTAGGGTCGACGGGCCAACGAAACAGAGAAACCAGGGAAAAATGAAGAAATTTGTTAATTAGATTAACCTTCGAGTGAGCCTATGCGTGTCAGCCTGACGTGGTCCAAAAACACCAAAGCCTTGGTCCGCAAAGAAATCAACATCTATGACGAGAAGACGACCATAACGACAATGGATACTACGTTTTAGGTTAAATATATGAAATCTGAAGCACATACCTGTAGGAATGATTACTTGTAGGAATGATTTTACAATTATTTTCTTTGAATAAAACATTTCTTTACTATCTGATATACTCTAACGGCCAAAGGAGTTCTGGGTCATTTACTTGCCACTATGGACGAGGATGGTGATAAGCATGATAAGTGCCATCGAAAAGGATCCGTGCTTGCTTTCTATGTTGGTGAAACATGCGCCCGGTTATTTGAAGTGGCTGTGAATATTGCAGCAATAGCTATCTAGCTCTCTATTTTTCAAATTAACAGACATCCCTTTGGCGGACATATCACAATACTTTGTTTGCGTTCTTTGATTGCTACGTCTTCCGTTTTAATGTGCCTAGCATCGACGCCTTTAATGAAGCAATAGTTTCGTCTCTTTCCTGATATTCATAAATGTACATCCCTTCACTGCCTGATATGCTTTGCTACTGCAGTTGCTAACACATTTGTAATAAGAGAAGAGGTAAAAGTTCTAGAGCATGATATTTGTGGATGGTGGGACGAATGACTCCCGCTTTTTTCCGTCCTAACCTCGTTTTAAGATGAAAGTCGCATTTAAAAGCCGTAAAGAAATGCCCTCGATATATGAGAAAAAGAGAGAAACTGAGAAAATTAACAAAAAAGCGAATGACGATGGGCGGCAATGCTAGAGGTAGGGGAGCAGTGGGTTGCGGCAAAAAAAGCAAACAATGTATAGAAGGGCTTTGAACAGATCGACGCATAAGATCCCGTCTTGCCCCTGCCTTTTCTCTCCATGACTCTTGTCATTCTCGCTATGTTTTGCGTGAGCGCTGCAAGAGCCCGTGGTTATTCTACTTATTCCTTTTAGCATCCTCCAGATATTTCCCTCGGCAGAACAAAGGAGGAAAAGACGTTTTTATTGTTTCTCTTCTTTGTCTCCTTTCTGTTGTTATGTGGATGCTACTGCGGCCATCGCAGCTAGTAAATCGGTTTGACTCTTATAGACCCTAGAAGAAGGGATAGGCAGAAAGAGATTTCCATCCTAACGTTGCCCCCTGTGGCGCGTCCCCAACTCTCTGCCTTTTTTCAACCTTTTGACTGGCCGGAAGTGAACGAAGAGGCGTTTGTGGCAGCGCCGGTGCTAGCCAGCAGATCGGGTGGGGTATAAGGAGATAACGGTAGAAAAAGACGGCGGCGCTTCATAATAAGCCGTCAAGGGCGAACTGTTGTCCGCTCGTATATCAGCAATTGACCAATGGCAGGGTGGCGTGGCCAATGTGTTGCTCGCCAACAAAGTCAAGTGGAGTACTCAACGTTTCCATACTTCCTGTGGATTACATTACAAATCCTGCGGACATCTTTAGAAATCTATTGCCATATCAGATGAACCCATAACTTACAAAACCGCTTTGATAAAAATACAAAGAGAAGATAGGACGAACTGACTCCTAACTCAAAGTAAGGATATATATAGGGTGTATAGGTCGAGCCTGGTGGCGTGATGCATTCGTGCACGCCTTGCGACCGGAGGAGACACGTAGGTGCACGGGTTCGATCCCCGCCGTTGCACATTTACATTTATATGGGGTCCGTCTTACGAAGTAACGCAGTGCTACCGTGGACGTTAAGTGTTGGCTGATAATCAGCATAAAAAATATTATAGAGCGTTTTTATTGATCTTATGCACGATATGTGCAAAATAGCTGTGCAATAACATAGGCGATTTGGTAATACAATTAAATGTATGTGTAGAGAGAAGCACAATTAATTGGTACCGTCAGCTGTTCTGTGAGTTAACATATGTCAATAAGTAAAACCGATAAAGAAAAAGGCAAGGTAACTAGCGAAAGGTATCTAAATAAAAAGAAAAAACATAGAAGGCCGTTGATATTAATCCGCTTACACATTTTCTGTCATACGTGATGACAGTCTTTTCCTTATGCGCTCGCTTCGTTGCATACGTGGCTACAAGAGATATACGTTCGTAGTTGGAAAAATTTCATGATACATTATTTCAGTAATCTTTCAGTAATAAAACAAAATGCTCCACTTTAGACCTTTAGAACATTGAATTATGGCTCCAACACGCCAAAAATTATTTAAAAATGCTTATGACGTCAATTATGGCTATCTATGACCAGACTGATTATATTTGACTTCTTTTAGGAACTTTGTAGTTGCTGTGACAAGTTTAAGTGTCAAACCCTAGTATTTTTTATGAGGTGTCTAGTGGACTGCAGATGTGATAAACAAACACTGTGATATTATTAATTGTTAATCATCAGTAGCAAATGCACTGACTGCCTCCTACATTTAATACAGATTATTTACAGTATATAGTCAAAACAAAGGATTTTGGAGGAAAAAGAAATTGGTGGTATATTAGTTCATACGTATGAGTTTCAAAGATAGAACCATTTGTAAGTAAACTAATTTATAACATGGCTTTTCTAAGGCCGTACACTACTTAAAAATATGAGAATCCTGCATTACAGTACTACATTTTCATCGCGTTTTTGACAGACACTTTAGCCGTATGTGTTGATCGTTTCGGGTACGCAAAGCTGGCTTCGCTTCTAATTTAGCTGCTTTCAGCAACACCCAAAGAAAAATCACCTTTCCGCAGCTAAATACTCTTGGTGTAACGTCAACTGCATACAACGCAAGGACGCCGATGCATCGGATAGTTTATTTTAATAATTAGAAACTTTCGCGCTTGCTGATGTTGGAATTTCCAAGGACAATGAGTACTAAAAAACAAATTAATCAGAATAAGTATGTTGAGTCACCGAATGCAACATCATGTGACGTTTTCAATTTTGTACGGCGTTTCTTCTCTTTTTCTTTGCTGGATGACCTAACTTTGGCGAGCGAAACGAAAAAAGCTATTGCATGGTCAATCAAGTTTTACTTCGCTCTACGCTGCGTTTCATTCGCCGGCTCGTGGCAGCTAGACAAATTACCTGTTACCGACTTGTACGTCACATACGTTGTAAGCAGTGTGCATGGATAAGTTGCTTTGAGTTTCTTCGTTTCTTGATCGTTGCTCGCGATCTGTCGGCTTCGATGTCAACGATGGAACGGAGGCTAGTGTCTGAGTAGAAAGAAGTACCGAAACGAGGATGTCTTAAGCCAAGCTCTGGCCTGGCATATTCGATGGTCTGATAGCAAATAAGATACGCTACGTGAGTCTGAAAGCCTATGAACCGTAGGCATGCAGAGAGAATTCAGCTAGTTTTTAGACGAAAGGGGTCAAAAGCTCTACTCGTTTGTTGCGCTTCACGCCTCTCTCTCTCACTCTATACATCTATTTTCCTCATTCTTTCAGGTGTCTTTATAGCTTTTTCTTTTGCGCTGACTTTCTTCTCTGTCCGCCACGCAATACGAGAACATCTTTCCCATCCTCGTCCGTTCCAGACGGCAACTAGTGACAGGCACTCACCAATTAGCTTACTGCGGACTGAACTGCGGACTGAACTGCAAGAATGCAGAGTCGTTATCAAATTCTATAAGAATGAGAGTTAGCATGAGATATGAGATAACGATTTCTTATAAAAAATGTATTTACACTTCCTTCGCTAATTCTAAATTTTTCGTTTCAAGCGTTTTCTATGTTTAGAGAAATAATCAACTATAAAATTTACACTGACTCAAAAATGATCAGATTTAGAGAAAAATTATGGAAATATGTTTTATTCAGACTGAACAATTTATTCCGATGAACAAGCTTGAGAGCCAATTATCGTTAATCTTATCGTCTGGAAAATACTCGGCTACTGCATTCGACATCTCGTGACTACCTCATTCATAGAAAATATTTTTCAAACGATAATTTACTTGAAAACGTGCTCATCGGCACGAACTGTTTGTAATGATAAAGATGTGTTCCTATTTATCTTTTCTGTAAACCTAATAGTCTTTGCGTAGCGTATGTTTATCAGCTACTTATTTCCTCAAGTATAGCAAAATATACTTGAATAGCTCGAGAAATATCAAGCTTAGACAAAAAGGTATATGAACATTTTTTAATTAACGATTAGGTGACGAAGGGTTACCATCGCACTCTGTTAGAAGCTGAAGTATAGAAAGAGGCTGCGCGATATGTTCAGTGAAGCAAGTCGAGTGTGCGTCTGCGTGAAACGGCACAGTAACACTTTATCTCATTCGTGGCCGCGGAAATACTGGTCGTCCATTGTTGCGTTCAGCATTATCAAGACTCTGTAAAAAACCTGCTACGTTTCGACTACCAACTGGATCTAACCGGGAAAAAATCTAAAGAATGGCCTGGGATCAATGTTCCAACGATAATGAAAAAATCATGAAGCCAGATTGACTGTTTTCTTCGAAAGAAAGACCACTCTGCGAAAAAGGGATACCGTGAGGGTCCGCTGACTAAATGCTCTATCTATGTTACTGACTTCGCCGTTCAAATCAAAGAAGAAGTGGTTGGTTCGTGAAACAATAGGAAAACGAAGGATCACATGCTAATACTCGCTGTGCAGCAATAGAAGAGAATAGATCGCTAACAATGCAAGAGCAAGGTAATTTGGTTTTTGATAGAACTATGACGAGTCATTCCGCGTCATTGTTGCGAGAATATACCTACTATAAAATGTTTATTGTCAGAATCGTGGCTATATTTATATACGGCTGCGATGGCCTAAGAAATTATATTCGCCACTGCTGCTAGTGTTCTCGTCTAAAAATCACACCAGTGAAATACTAACAACTTTTGTAATGTTAAATCAAAGGCATATGAGCTAGGGACAAAAGTGCGCCGGTAACCATATATCTACTCATGTAGAAACGTTCTCTCGACTAGTAAAAATATCGACTAGTAATAGTAATAATATAACGACTAATATATAGTAAACTTTACTAGTAAAGACTATAAAGAAATGCTTTACAGGTTAATTTCTATTAGACTGTCAACTATGAAGTCTGACAGTGCTTAATATAAGACTTAATCGGCACTGCCCAGTAAGGACAAAATGTTTTACAGCGTTTATTATTGTCGAGAAACGGTTATTATTTCGTCAGTTAGTGGTCATGGCCTTAATCGTGTTTTTTCTCAGTCGACTTTGTGGAACATTTACAGTGGCTTTAAAAAGTACTTTATGAGAGAAATGTAACGCTAGATTATTGTGTTCTAACAAAACTGCTAGGATGGTAAACGATTTCGTCCTATTAGAGGTATTTTATCTGGTATTTTCATGTCTCCTAAATTTAACAAAATATCTCGAAATGGTACTGGCGTACGAATTCTCTAAATCATTATTAAAAATTTGGCTGACTTACGATTATCTGCCCGTTTTAGCGCTAAAACGGAGGAGAGAACTCGTTAAAAGCTTGAGTTTGTCTAGAACACAGACTAAAATCTAAATTGCGTTCTTACAGATGTTTGATAACAAAAAAGCGTGGAAACAAAACAAAGAAGATGTGGGCAGCTCTCCGTGCATCGAGGAAAGACTTACCGCCTATCTCTTTACCCGTTCTTCATTTTGATGACCTCTACCTACTAATCCACACACGTCTGATCTTCTCTATCAGTCTGAACGTCGTAGAAGAATTAGCTTCTCCATAACGAATTTACCAGGTTACTCGTCATCACGTTGCTATCGTTTCATCGACAGTGTCGACGTCTACTTCCTTCGGTAGTAATCTCTTACAAAGATTAACTTCTTCTTTTTCCCTCGAAGGCGATGAAACACTTCGTACGTTATTACATACGTCTAGGTTAGAAGGGCTGGGAGAGGTCGAAGCAGGAATTTAAAGAAAAACAGTGCGTGAACAGAAAGAAGACTTGATCTCATATAGTTGCAAGATACTTGACGTCGTTCTACAGCTCATCGAGCCAGTCAGATGTACGCCTGTTATAGGTACCACCGCGTTAGTTTATACATCAGCGGCGTTCCACCAAAAGCTCACTTATGTACACAAATATACGATTCGCCTAACATAAACATATTTGGTCCCAGAAGCTAACGAAATTTGCACTGTAGTTCCAGCTGCTAGAAAAGATCCTAGGAATAAGTTCGCGTTTTGCCATTCGTTAGACTTCACCTTCTTTGCAACCCATGTACAGTTACGCTTCCTTTTCTGACCTCTTGCCCAGCTTATATTTAACTTTCTGCCAACACGTTTGTTCGGGCACGTCATCAGTAGACGACCAGGAGCAAGCAAACGGGTCAGGAATCCCTTTTTCCTGACTTTCCCTAACGGAAAAGAGTATTGCCGGTAGCAAACCCTACAAAACTTCGCGGCAGTGTCGGCAGCCATCAGTGCGCTAAGATCTTTCGCAAGCAAAAAGTGTTTGCGCGGATACTACAGAAAAGCCTACGACCTATTAGTTTTCCTGCCGCTTCTGCTTCTATTATTACTCGCGTGGCCGTCATCGTGCGTTTTACGATACGAACATTCGTACAACGTTCACCAGGACGCTGCTGTACGCGCTGGTAACGCTACCGCGGCGGTAGTTGCCCTCTATGCAAATACGTATTATCCGACCTCACTTTTTTAAACGTACAAATCACTAGGCTCCCGCCACCACTGCTGCCGTCCTCTGACAGCACCGCCCTCAACGTACGTAGTATCGCTTTGCCCGCGTCACGATGGGCAAGGTCAGCAGCTTTTATTGGGGTGTTAACGAGGAAAGCACGAGCTCGTCATCTGTTACAAGTTGTCAGATTCCCGACCGGCGTGTCCGTAAACAAGCAACCGCCAGCTCTGCGCAAGCCGCGTCTGTTTTCTTGTGAACAATAAATCTGCGTTTCTTCCTGCGCTAAGTTTTTACATCTGCCAGTGGCTACTCATGCATCCAGCTTTCATTCTGGTGCAACTGATTTTTTTGTCGTTTTCTCTAAAGTGTTAACGGTGGTCTTAATAGTTCTTCCTAGAGACCAACAAGTTTGCAAATCTGGGTGGCTTAGTATGCCAGTTCTTACGTTTTGCTCCCTTTACATCTATCGAGCTATCGTACATACTACTACGCACACTTCTTTCATTCCCACTTTTCTCGGCTTTGTGATACCCTTCAACGATCAGCAATTCCATCGGCGAACTTCATTAAACACCTTCTTATTTTCCTATCCTTGCCTGTCGACCTAGTTTACTCGTGTCTCTGCGGCAAATAGTACATCCAGGGGGTAGAACCCAGTAGAGGCGCCGACTTTTGACCTAGGAAATGCGCTGATTGATGTGCGAAAGTAGAATATAAACTCGACAACGGTAAGTTGAATCATAATATGTTTTGTCCTCTAGCAGCTATACATCACATCTCAGTTGCGAACAAATATATGTGAATGAAGGCTGCGGTTAGCTTTTCTTATCCTGTCTAATTAATTCATCGGTGGTACGTAGTGACTTATTGTTCGTATTTTGCTTGCGCTAACTCCTGCTTGCTTGGTTGGACTTCAATTGAAATCGCAACTTTGTCCGTCTGGCCTATAGCTAGAGAATAAGATGCTGCCTGGCTCAACCCGTAAGAACTATATTAAAGCACATACAGAAGGAAGGAGCGGATGGCGTAATGTGACAACGAGAATGGAATTGGCGATGGTGCCGCTCTAAACCAATCCTGTCTAAACTTGTGGCCTGGCTGTCGCGGTAAAAACTTTTACACACATTAAGCACAACTCGGTACAAAATCTACGATGCCGTTTGCAACAAGAAGCGGAACGTAAAATATGAGTATTTTGCCAGTCGCTTCCCTTTGTGGACATTTTAAGCATGGCGGCACCATAGGATATCTCCGCAACGACTCCCATAACTGATTCACGAGACCAACTCAAAAGGCGAACTGCGCACAACTAGAACAATGGATAAGAGTCATGATGTAAACAATCATTATGTGTACATGTACTGTTTGTATACATGTGCACATTATGTGTACATGTGTACAGTATGTGTACAAGTGTGCATTACGTGTACATGTGCACATTATGTGTACATGTGGACATTATGTGTACATGTGGACATTATGTGTACATGTGGACATTATGTGTACATGTGTACATTATGTGTAAAGGTGGACATTATGTGTACATGTATACATTATGTAAACATGTACACATTATGTGTACATGTGTACATTGTACAAGCAGATTCATCTTGTAGATCTGGCCAAGCAACATCAAATTAATAAGTATTATGCGAGCGCAGCCCAAAATGACATCCACTCGCTAGGATAAATATGGTATGGTATGTCGAGCTCGGTGTCTTGGTGCATTCATGTGCGCCTTGCGACCGGAGGAGACAAGTAGGTGCACGTGTTCGATCCCCGCCGTCGCACATTAACATTTATGGGGTTCGTCTTACGAAGTAATGCAAAAATTGCTACCGTGGACATTAAATGTTGGCGGAAGGTCAGCCATAATGAAAAAATAAGAATGGGTATGGCATAGACAAAGAACGGCACGGGTAACAGCAATGGCTAAGTAAGTCAGGGGAGAAATGACAGAGGTCGGACTCACTATGAAGCTCTTTGGAGCGTATGAGCCGAATTCTCTAAGGATTTTATATACAACGAAAAAGGGGGAGAAACTGCGCAAGAAACGAATACGAGCGTAGGAAGATAGGCGGTTCCTTCGCACAAGCCGTCAGCTAAAATGGATCTGGTCAGTGGAGCGAGTAACGCTAATGACACAATGGCGACAGCCGTAGCGCAGGCCAGTTGGTTCCCTAAGAAGGAAGGTTTTCTTGCTGACTACTGCCAGGACAAGCATTTATGGATTTGAAAACGGTTGAGAAATCGAAACGCGGCTTGCCGTCAACCCTGCCAAATGAATCGTAGGTCTTCTTCAGATAGTCTGCCGTCTATTCATTCTATTTTTAGCTCCTCTACAAATCTTAAATCTAAGGTGCTCACGCTGTTGACGTGTGATGGCGCTGGGCCGTCTCTTTCTGATTGCCTGTGACCTTGCTTCTGACGATCATGAAGAAAAACGTAACAAAATACACCATCGTATTTTAAGTTCAAGCTGCAACGCAAGCTGTTTTTTAGCGACTGCAATGGACTTATCCGTCACCTTATCGTCGTATATAGCGTATTACTTCGATACTTGATCTACGAAGCCAAATTATATGAATTCTTTAGCATGCTATTTCTATAAATTGCATTCACCAGACTTGTTGCTCTCTAAGGTCACGATAAGAACTTTGGTACCAATTGACATTGGAAATTTTAAAAATTCAGCAACCTTGATCCTTTGAAGTTTGGTATCACAAATGCCGAGTAATGCGATCTGTTTCGCTCCTGTTAGGCTTTACTGTAAAAATCTTGCAATGAGTAAACAATCGTTAGTGCAGCTAGCTACCTAAATGAATTAAACAAGTGAATGTTAAGCAACCATAAACAATAAAAGCATCTTAGGCATGCGCTCTCGTTCAAAATTGCATCAGAGGAATGAACAGTAAATTTGCAGTTCCTTAAACTACCCAAGCACGTAATAGTCTTTCTGGCATTCGTATGATCAAGATGTTTCAGTTAAAAACTGGATGAAAACGCAGCAAATAAAGACTAAAACCAGTATGCTTCAATAATTATTTTTTTTCTTTTTTAAAGGAAAAAAGAATATATATATATGTGTATACATATATATATATATATATACACACATATATGTTTGCTTTATGTGATGTATGACGGTATTGTATAAGCTTTTTTTTAATTAGTGTTTGTCATTGACTACATTTTTAAATTTTGAGGTGATATGCCCCGTCAATTTCTCTCAGAAATCCATAATCCACCGATGTAAAGATTAAGTTTATTTTAGAAGATTTCACAAGTGATCAAGTTAGAAAATGAGATTTCTATAAGAATAGCTAAGGCAGATGTTTATTTGAATAGTTGGTTCATATTTGTATATATGTATGTGTATATAAGTATAGTGTATACGTTTTTTGGGGTTTTCCTCCAAAGCAGTTGGAAATCAATTAAAAAAAAGTATTAGAGAGTAAATCTGACGCGTGTTGGTAAACAGCCCAATTCAAATCAATGCAAAAAATCTCAATACGAGGATTTTAATACATCACATAGGTTGGTTTTTTAAAGACCCATTTCGCATTTTTTCAGTTATCTGCAATAGTTCGATCACTATCATGTTACAGGCACGGTCACTCTTATGCCGCGATTATAACGATTTATAAGCGCGGTTTGGGGTCCGGAAATGCGACCTTCTCCTCGCTCACCTTTGTTACTAAAGTTTCCACCACGGAAATGCTGGCACCAATACCTCACAGTGTGTTTCAAGACGGCACCTCCGTTCAGTATTGTTACCAATTATCGATGAATTTGCGCAGCGCTGTCATTGAAGAGAAACAAAAACATGATATCTGTCGTTAATTTCAGGCATTAAATGACCTGTTTTAGCATTTAGTGTTAAGCGCGACCATTCAACGATCTTAATGGGTTTCCGTTCGCACATGTATGGCACCACTATCTGACCAAATTTGGCCTATTTCTGGCCAATTTAGTCACATATTGTGTTTTACTATTTCACAACGCAATCCTTAATTTTAGAACGAATTAAGCCCACACTATCCATCATTATATAATTACCGTTTATATACGTAAGTACCAGAGATTCCCTTATCATCAGCCAACAACGCAAGTTGCCATTAAATGGGAGCGATATTTTGTGATGCCCACCTGCTGATCTATCTATTGAGTTCGCAAAGAACTGTTTTAAATCAGTCCATAAATTACCCAGGGCCTTCGGTTCTTAGGCGTTCAACGTTTCATGGAATATTGCTGGCGTTTTCGGGGTTGACACCTTGAGTGGTATTGACTGTGGGTGTCGTGATGGAGACATTTCGGTATAGATTGACCTGACTAACGCGAATGGAATACCCTCAGAGCGACGGTCCCATCGCTATTCAAAATCCCGATGTAGAACCTAGGTGTGCAATCAATCATCATGGGATAAATTGAAAGGTTAACAGTATTCGTAGATTTGCTTAAGGCTGAAAAGGATTAACATGCTAGTCAGCTTCAAAAGCGATTACACCTATTTTTTGCGGAGCCGTGCTTCTCAAAAACATTGCACAGGCGTTGTTTTACCCGTAAGGGATCTTCACGGTATCTTCTGACTCTCTTGTTGAGTTCGCGGCGATGGGCCGCTATTGTTCGGCGAAGGAGATGCACGATACAACCGGACACCGAGCCGCGGAAAGACATAAAATTTAAAATTCTTCAGCAATTCTGTAGCTGTTGTGAATGGGAGTATCGTATAGAGTCCACCTGTTGCAGAATTTTTTGAGGTTACTGAACATAAACAGTACTAAGACCTGTTGATTGTGTGCTGAGAGCGATATCAAATGGAAGGGTCCGAATGAGCTCGTGCAGTTTCGAACTGTCATGCTGGCCTGAAACAGAAGATCTTCGGTTGGTGAATGGTGATCGTCCGTGCAGGATATATAGCGGACGTCTCTGAGAAAGGCCACGGAGGCTGACTTTTTGCTGGCTATGGTACACTGGCACTAAAATAAATTCATTCACTCTCCAGCTCTTTTTCGATGGTTGCGTTTAATAGAATATATGCACTTAAAACACATGGTAATTGACATATGAAGGTTTTGCATTTACTTACAATCCTTATTACAAAGCTTTTTAGACTTTTGTTAAAGAGCCACTTGGCCTGCATATAGAAATATAACTCGACCACTGTATTACAAATATTGGCATCAATATTTGTGTGTAACGTGCTTTTTTCTTTTTCTTTTTTGGGCATAGTAGCATAGCTTCTTCAGAAACCTTTTTAACGATCTTTGACATAGTGATTCCCGCATAAGCGAAGATCATTCACTCGATATAGACAACAATTACAATTTTTCAATGTACTTTCGGTTTATTTTGGGAAAAACAAAGATTGTCATGTTTTTGGTTTTCGTAGAAAGCGTCTAAAATATAGACAACTCTTGAATAATTTTTTCTTCTAAAACAGTCTTCTTAGTATCAGCGGAGTTGCGTTCTACCTACTCAATTCTTACTTAAAGCTAGTACCGCGAAGGTCTGAAATCGTTGAGTATTTGGCATCGTTTGGTATTGGACTTTCTAAGGGCGACTAAAGCACCCAGTTCGTCATCCTCTAGAGTAGGCTACTTAAAAAAAAAGCTTAGTTGACGGTTAAATGTCCTTTAATAGTGCAACCTATTTATAATTTATGGCGTGTACTCGATAGACTCAATAACAGCCTGGAGGCTCGTTTTCTTGGGTTGTCATTCAGTTTACATCGTTAAAAAAACTTTACAGTATCGCAATTTTCATTATATTTATCCTACGTACATGAGATGACATACAATTTCCATGGCATACAATACAATCCCCTATATGGGGGTTCGTCTATTCAAAATGGAAGTAACACAGATTCTAGTAATTACTAACATTTGACATTGATTTCTTCCTTATCAATGTACGTTTTATCGTCTAAATTCACATTTAGTAGTTGCAGAAATTTTAAAACGACACTAATGAGCTAGCATTGGTTTGGAAGAAATCCCACCTATGAGCGTGTTTAGAGCTCACATATTTCTAAAGGAGTGACAATTTTTGAACATGTTAATCTGATTAATTACGTTGGAGTAATAGGGGCTTACCATATTATAAAAATGGGCTAAGCATGAGTTGATAAACATTACAGCTCTTAGGTTTTATTCGGGATAGGCCTACGTGGGAAAGTTATTCTCAGTGACAAACTGCAGATGCGTCCGTTTTCTGTTTATCTTTGAAACGTGATAAAATGATATTGTCACATAGGTTCATTATAAAGACGATCTATGACTAGTTTATTAACAAAGGGGCATATGCGCATTGCTTAGTGAGTATAATGCCAATCTAATTTTAAAGGCTTATGGCGCGCTTTCTATTTATTTATGTAGGTTTATAAACACACTTTTCAAGGTTTACAGTTACAGAACGATAGAGATATAAGAACGGCTGCATGAATTTCATTATGACTTGTGCGTCGTACCACTGTATTCTGTTAATTTATAAGTACAATCGTCGATATAGTAACAATTTAACATATATATTCCGTCATCATTTTTATTATGCTGCGGATCCCAGAACAGAAAATATAGATAAATATAGATATAAAGAAAGATAGAAGATAAAGATTTCAAATACAATGGGTTTTTAGTATCTTTTCCTATTTCACTATTTCATCGGTAAAATGCAAGCAGAGTTGCCATAACAGTATTCTAGTCAGTGCACTATAATTGGCACAGCATTCGAAAAACTTATTTACCGCCTACGTGTTATAACTCGTAGTGTGTTACTAAACGTTTTCAATATCTTTAGTATAGAAATTTGCTTAAACCATTTAAGGCGACCCGCATATTATGACAGATAATTTCTCCAGGTGCCAGCTAAGGCATGTTACTTTAAGTTGTCCGGATAGTGACAGTCACCATAGGCAACTTAACCAACTAGTAATAAAACCTGAGTAAAAATAAATACTCCCTTCTCACCCATTCCGTCGCTCCGTGGTATGATTCTTCCCATTTTAATTCTAGGCATGAACGGGGATTTTAAAAGCGACGCCTACTTCGCTCGGGATTTCTTCCCGTTAGAGAAGTTTCCGTCGCATCGGTGGTGATTCTTGGCTCAAGGGGAGCTAGTTACACCGAAGTCTGCATTGCCACCAGCCGATACACGGATTTCCCTTAACCGACAGAGCCAGGAGTCCAAGCGGGCTGTTGTCGACACGCTCGTTTTTCGTGTCCGCGTGTCACAACGCCAGTGTGCCTAGTAACGAACCAGCGGAGGCGGTGGTTCACTTTCACAAAAGTTTAATTTATCATAATTCAACCATTATTGCATCTCACAATTCACCCTGCAGTACCCTTTTTCTCTTTTTGGTCGCGCGGCCCTTCCCTCCTTTCCGTCCCGCACGGGCTCCACATCTGCGTATTTCCGCTGGAACAACCATGCCGGCATTTATGCAATATATGCCGCCTTGTTCGACGTGTGTTGCCACAAACTCTAGATGACGTGAGAGGAATCGGGCTCTGTGTTAGCTTCCCCCTCTCACTGATCGGCAGCAGGAGGCTCAAGACTAGTTAGAACCCAGATCCTTGGAGAAGGATGCGAGACTTCCTGCGAGTCCTGGTCCATTGCCTTTTCCACCCGCTTCTAATGGTTGCCATCGTTGGCTAGACCAACGAACAGCCTGACTAACGCACGCCGTACTGACACCGATGAGGGCAGTAGAGACCCCGCCACCGACCATGGCGATGCCTGCATTTAATTTCAATGTTTTGGTTTCTTGACAGGGTGCCATTATATAGCGATGCATGTCCAGCCAGCATTCAATTAACCCAAGATGCTCTACATTCTGTACTTACATTCTAATACCTGTACTGTTATGTGCTGCTTGCATTTGTTACATAAAAATTGATAACACTTCACAAAGTAAAGGTGTACATTTTTTGGTTTACGCCTTAACCAATGTATATGCATGCGTCGGCTTTAAACATGAATACTGTTGATCATACCTAGTATACTACCTATTATTGTTAGTAACATTATTATTCTTATCGATATGTCATTATTTTATCCATAAAAAATTATTTTTTTTCACTTCAAATAGAATCGAATATTTAAAGTGTGTGTACGGTGCTACGCAGCAAAACGCCCCATACCTAAGATAGAGCACGAGACATATTAACACAATTAGGTGAAATAAAAACCCAACTCTGTGTGCTAGCCATTTACCAATGTGCACGTGACCTTTTTTGGTTGAGTAGCCCATTTTATATTTGAGCGCACATTCAACGCTCATAAAATTACATTTCAAACATCCATAGGATAATTTGTGGTTCAGATTATTTCAGCATTTCCTTTTTGTTTGAAAGCTTATGTTCTGACCCTATTTTCATGCAATTTTTGCCAATCATACGTTTCATATTTGTGTGTTAGGTACATTCCGAAAAAAGTAAGTGTAAAAGATTTTTATTTGGCCATTCTTAAAATAACACATACGCAACTGAGAATATGTATGAGATATTTCAAGCAATAATGCAAAAAAAAAATATAAATACTAAAATAACCCCTTTTGTGTCTGAAGCCAATGTAACTAGGTATCAGGTTTGCCAGGTAGCTTGGCTTTAGCACTGTTACAAGCTGAAGCGGCAATGTTATCTCGCCTTTTTTAATCGTCTCGCTACCAGTCGATTTATACATACTTTATTCAGGGTGTATGTGTTCAGACGCCTTCGCCTCTTTGCTTTTATCCTCCAAGACGAAGAAGTCACCTCCGACGACCTCGATAAAAAATCAACGAAAAGAAATTCAAAAGAGTTGTCTATTTGTCGCATTTAACGACTCTTCTCTATAATCATACATAAAAACGAATCAACTCACACCGACAAACTATATATCCAGTAACAAAAGGAATTGTTCGTATTGTTTCCTGCGGGAGCGTAACAGCTGTAAACACGGAAAAAATGTGTTAAATTGTCAAACAAAGCGTCATGACATACAAAGATACATACAAACATCGAAAGTTAGTATACACATACATATATATATATATATATATATATATATATATATATATATAC